>ONZA01010865.1:2075-14453 GCA_900322205.1 Kewa caespitosa | reverse complement strand
CTGTTACCCCCCCCCCCACCCCAGAAAAACTTTCTTTGGATTTTCTTCATCTCCTTAACCACCCTCATCGGTACCTTAAACATGGAGATATAATATAAGGGTAGGCTATTAAGTGTGGATTTTAAAAGTACTAGCCTACCCCCCACTGACAAGAGTTTCCCCTTCTAGGACAAAAATTTTAATTCAAAGTTCTCCAACATCGGAGACCAAAACTCACGCCTAGAAGAGTTTCCACCAATGGGTAATCCCAAATACATCATAGGCAAATTATCCACCTTACAATGCAAACATCTTGCCATCCTATTCACCCACTCACCCTCTGTATTCAAACCCACCAATGTGCTTTTAAAATTTTTTATTTTGGGGCCATAAATTACCTGAAAAGTTACAAGGAGCTTTTGAAGGTTGAGCAGCGATTCCTCCTCCGCAGGACAAAAGATTATGGTATATCCGCAAATTGTAACTGTAATAGTCTTGACCCACCTTGAGATGTATCTATGCCTTTGATGAGTCCCATGGTTGTAGCCAATTCATTCATGGAGTTAAGAATTTCCACAATCAAATTAAATAGGAACGGAGAAAACGAATCCCCTTGACGCAACCCCTTTTCAAGCTTGAAAGGAGTTGTGGGCGACCCATTTATAATTATGGACACAGCCGCTGTCTGGACACATTCCCTCATCCAAAGTCTCCATCTTTCCAGGAAATTCATACTTTCTAGAACCTAATCGAGGCAGCTCCACGAGATTGAGGCATAAGCCTTGTGAAAATCTAGCTTAAAGATCACCACTTTCTTCAATCTGCTCTTGCATCCTTCAATGATCTCATTTGCAATTAAGACTCCATCTAGAATATACCGCCCTTCAATAAAGGACGAATGGCTTTCCCCCACAATTGAGCTCATGACCTTTTTCAATCTTCTCGACAAAACCTTTGAAACGATTACAATAAACACACCCCACCATGCTAATGGGCCTGAAATCTTTCAGTTCACGAGCATTTTTCACCTTCGGGATAAGGGTAAGAAAAGCCATGTTTGCTCCTCTGGGTAGTCTGCCTGATTCCCAGAAATCATGAACCACCTGTATAATGTCTTCTCCCACAGTGTCCCACACCGCATCCTTGATCACATCCCCTGAAAATTAAGTTGAAATTAAAGTTGAAATTAAACCCATCCAGCCCTGGAGACTTAGAACCTTCGCAGGACCACACCGCATCCTTGATCTCATCCCCTGAAAATCTCCTTGACTCCTCCTCATCGATAGCTTTCAACATCAGATTGTTTAATATCGACCTATTGGAACAATTCTCAGAAAACAGATTTTTGAAGAAAGAAATCGTCTCCAACTTCACTTGCTCTACCTCTTCAATGATTCTCCCCTCTTTGACCGCCCTTGTCAATGCATTCTTTCTCGCTCTTATTGAAGCCACTATATGGAAGTATTTTCAATTCTTATCATCCTCTTTTATCCAACGTTGTCTAGAATTTTGTCTCCAATACCACTCCTTTCTTCTGTGCAAAATCCACAACTCATTGTTCATTAGCCAAATCCACAACTCATTGTTGATTTTCCTCCTTTCTTCGATCTCCTCATTACTTAAGCTCCTCTCATTTCTAATTGCATCAATTCTCAAAATACTTTCCTCGTAGTACTGAATTTTCTTCTCTATAATCCCGAACGAAATTTGATTCCAATCCTTCAGCTTACTCTTCATCGCTTTCAGCTTTTCCCCAAAAAATTTCTCGCCCTTCTCCTCTTCCCATACTTTCTTGACAATTTTCGGAGAATCTGGTTGTGAGAGCCACATGTCCATAAAACTACACGATTTTGGGCCCCAATTTGTGGCATCGGTCTCTAGAACTAGAGGACAATGATTCAAAATACTTCTATTGAGAATTTTAAACTGTAATTGAGGGAAACACTGCACAAAATCTAAATCAACAAAAGTCTATCAAGTTTGCTAGCCGAATTATTTTGAAACCAGGTGAAGTTTTCCCCTTTCGCTTCAATTTCCATCACATTCATAGAACTAATGAAGTCCTCGAACTCTTTCGCACCATTTAACACTTATAGAGCTCTAATGTGTAAGACTCATTGAAGGACAAATATAACACTTTCACATTATTGATATTTTCAAGGAGATTCTCCAAACTTGCGAGATAATATCATTTAATTGAAAAGTACAATTTTCACACACCATGCAAGATAGGAGGGTTATGGCGACAAAGAGACCGGGGATAGCGGCGGCAGGGGTGCACAGAATGGTGGTGGAACATGGGAGGCCTCGACATGGCTGGGGGGGGTAGCGTTGCATTGGTAATAGGACCGGATACTTTAATGTAATCATTTAGGGGTGCTTTAGCATTGTACAATGGTTACTTTATGAGTAAAAGGGGTACTACAATTATTAGGGGGAATGCTGTAATATTTAAAACGAGATATCGTATCATTCATATAGGCATACTTTAACATTTGTGAGGGGATATTGTAACAATCTTAAGGGCGTACTGTAACATCGATCGTGGCTAAGGCATGGGTGGTACCGTGAAACTAATGGGGAGGAGAAGAGAGTGATGGGCCAAGGTATTAGCTGTGGAGGGATGACATCCAAGAGATGGTCGGCGGCGTGTTGGGTGATGGAAGTGATGACAGCAGGGGGCGGGGAATGCTGGTGGTGGAGATACGGGAAGATAGAATATTAATTAATGGTGGAGAGAGGGATGCAAAGGGGCGGAGGAAGTGTTGGACGCCAACACCAAGGTTGTTGGTTGCTAGACACCAAAATGGAGGGGGTGATCGAGAATGCAGTAGCATATAGTGGTGACAAGGGTCTTGATGTTTTTTTTTTTTTGATGGATATACTAGGGATTTATTAAGTAGCTATCATATTACAAGAATCAAGATCGGCCAACTCGACAACGTATGACGGCCAATCTTCTAACCACGCCCGTTCCTCCAACGCATACGGTTGAATCTTAGCTACATTATGAGCAACGATGTTGCCACCCCTACGAACAAAAGACCATGAAATAAAATCAAAACTCAACGAAAACAAATAAAGCTCATGAAGAATGACATCTAGTGTTGATCTACCAAAGTTCTTATCCTTTAGTTTCCGAATAATACTCTAGTTATCACTTTCAGCTGTCAAGTTCCTGTAGCACGTTTCTTATGCTATCTTGACCCCAAAAAGGAGGGCTCGCACCTCCTCATTCTCAGGATTGAAGAAGCCTTGGAATTGGTGAGCCACGACAGCAACAAGATTCCCCTACGAATCACGCACAACCATACCCCAACCAAAGCCCCAGTCTCCTAGTTGTCTCGAATCAGTGTTGAGCTTCCAGACGCCAGCCTCAGGTGGCTGCCAACGAACGTCACTATCACAAAAAATTCACAATTGAGGCTTCTTACGCATTGTTGTAAACCGTTGCCAAAAGATCACCCCACCAGCAGCAACTTCTCGAGAGTCTTCCCCTTACCAGATTGTAGCAAACGTGTTGGGGTCCTTAGTTTTGCATGATGATAACCTTATTTAAAGTATCGTAGCAACGGACTAATTTCGGTGGTGTTTTCAGTTCATGTGCTCAAAGCGTTGAGCAATATTTGGATGGCGCTAATGGAAGCTCAAGATCGTGATCATTTTCGTGTTTATTAGAGCTTCTTGTACAACAAGACACAATGAAAGAGTTGACAAAGGTCTACAAGTGAATTTGGGTTATACAGTGAATGTATAACTTAGTATGTTAAGTTGATGAAGGGACAAGTCCTTATCAACATAATTTACTAAGGTATACGAAGGCTTAAAGCTGACTTGAATAATTAAGTGTGTGTTTTAAATGAGCAAAGTCGATTTTTGGGAAAAATATTTTTATCTATTGGTTTTATAATAATTGTTTTAATAATTAAATGAGTTGTGATAAGGGATTTTGAAAATGGATAAGATTTGGAAGATAGGATTTGGAAGAAGTATTTTGGTAACAAAACTCTTGAGTTTGATTTGGGATAAAACTCTCAATCCTTNGTGCTGTATAAAAGGACTCTTAGGTTTCATAATCTTGACCCCTCACATCAGAATTTACTAAGCTTAAACTGAGTAATCACACAAAATTCTTAAAGCCTTCAAAATTTGCTATTTACCCAGAATCAACTTAAAGGAACAATTCCCTTGGTTGTTCCGTTGAGTCTTTGTTCTTTGCTGATTTGTTTCTTGCTTTAGGATCTGGTTTGTACATTTTCCATCTTTGTTTTAGAAAGCATTATGAGGTAAAAACTTGTTCTTTTGAGTCAGGACTTGAGGGAAGTCATTGATCGCTTCTATCAAGGTAGATAGAAGGGGTGTTACCCGTTCGAGGGGGAACGGGTAGTCGAGTGATTGTAAGAGAGAGTTTCTCTTGTAATCAACGTTCTTTGACGCTCCAAATAATAAGAGAATAGTGTCAAAATCCCATAGGGTCGTGGTCTTTTTCACTTTGAGCCGGAGTTTTTTCCAAGTAAAGTCGTGTGTTGTTTATTTGCTTTCGTATTACTTTCATAGGTTCTGGTAGAAGGAACAACTCCTTCAACCAGATTAGTTTTCTTCTCTAAAGTTTGCACGAATTTGGAGTTAAATTCTCTTCAAGTGGTATCAGAGCGGATTTTTTTGAGTAAATTAACATCTAGGAAATGATCTAACAGAGCATCAATGCAGACCAGAAGAGCAATCATTCACTCTACCACCTTGTTTCAACCATAAGCATTATTCTTGGTGGAAAATGCACATGACAAATTAGCTTAACGGAAGCGACTATCAGGTATGGAAATCATGCACGACGGTGATCTAAAGGTAATGAAAGCTAATGAAAAAGGTGAGAAGGTTGAGAAACTTGAATCTGAGTGGGATCCTAATGATATGGAAAAAATTGAAAAGAACTTTACGGCCGTGTCTTTTATACAAGGTGCTCTAGGTGCCGATGAGTTTAATAGGGTTGCTACTCTTACTACGGTTAAATAAATCTATGATTGTTTATGCATTGTTCATGAAGGATCTAATAAAGTTAAAAAATTCTCGGATAACTAGGCTAAGAACTCAATTTAATGATTTTAAGATGTTTCTCGATCACAGCAATGAATCGATGGATACTCGTCTTACTAACGTCATGAATCAGCAACAATCTCTTGGCAGAGTTACTTCCAGGGCCGAATAGGTTGAGAAGGTCCTCGGATGCTTAACGGACGAATGGCTTCCCAAGCCTACGGCAATCGAAGAGCATGATAGCGATACTATGACTTATGCCGAATTGATCGGAAATCTGAATGCCTATGAACCTAACATCCTCAAGCATAGGAAGATTGGTGGCCAAAGATATTTAGGTATAGCTCTGAGTGCCAAAAAAGACTTGCATGAAGACATCAACGATTTGGTAAAAAGGCTCTCGGTGGATGAAGATTTCGGCATTGTTGTTTGAAAAAATTGTCAATCTTACCGGGATATCGGACGGGTAAGAAACAAGGTAAGGGTGTTGATTCTTCCAAACCTAACAATCTTTCTAGGTGCTTTAAGTGTCGATCTCTAGATCACATCATTCGGGAGTGCCCACAATGGGAAGGTGAAGGAAAGAAGAATCATCCAAGGAACAGTTCATTCACTTCAACCAAGAATACCCCTGCTAAGGTACTTCTTGCCAGGGATGTTGTATGGGGTGATACGGATGATGAAGATGAGGAGGACCAGGAGGAGGAGGCTAACTTAGCCTTTATGGCGCATACCTATTCTGAGGCCGAAGCTACTAAAACCGAGGTAAGTCATGAGCATCTGAAGGATCAGTTCCTTCGCAGTTCAAAAGTTAAGCTTGGTAACATGATTGAGATTTTAATGGATCAACTTGAGGAAGTTTGTGCTGAAAAAGATTCTTATAATGATTTAATTGTAATGCTTAAACAGGAGTTAAAAACTGAGAGTCGTGTTAATATTGAATTTCGAAGTAAAAACTCTATTTGAAGGATGAAATCACGAATCTCAAAAACTGAAGTGATCTTCTTAAGTCTGAAATATCCATTAAATCTCAACTTGAAAATGGCTTGAAAGAAGTGATTTTGGATTGTGAAAAAGCGATTAAAGATAATCTACAGTGTGTTGATGACCTTACTAAGGAATTGGGTGGAGTCCAAAATGATAGATTTGTTGAAAAAGAGCTTAGTAAGGAGTTTCAACACAAGGTAGATAATCTAAAAAAAATCACTCACTGACGGAAGGAATAGCTCCCTCAGAACGGCACCTTGGTTTGAAAAGACCGTCCATAAGAAAAGACAAGGTCTAGGCTTCAACTACCGAAAACACAGAAAAGGGCTGAACAAGAAGTATGTCGATCTAGCAGGTGATAGAACATGTTCTCATTTTGGTGGCAAAGGGCACACCCGACATGAGTGTATCACTAGAATGAAAACATATCATAGGAACATGGACTACCTTAAAGATAAAGAAGGAATTAAGCATTGTCTAAAGAAGGGACCCAAACTTATTTGGGTTCCTAAAACTAATCCTTGAATTAGCTTTTGCAGGCACGAGTGAGAGAGAGTAGCACTTAGTACCTGGATGATGACTGCTCGAAGCACTTGACATGAGATAAGGAAGAGTTCTCTCTCACTCAACGCCTTTATATAGTGGGTGTGATGATGACATGAAGGTGAGATCATTACCTTAGATAAGGTTGGTAAGTCACCTCACAATCCATTGATAAAGTTTGTTAAGGATTTTATTCACAAACTTTTAGAATTTCATTTCTTTTTGATAAAAGGTGATTTTCTCTTATCATCTGTGAAAGAATAATTCAGGGATGTCATTTTAGAAGATGATGACATTATGGTAATTACATGTGATATTGTGAATCCTTTCCACTTGATTGCCTTTCTTATTTAAAGCATGTTAGACAAGTGTCGATGTGGTGAATCAGATTATTTTCCAGAAATGTGCATAAAATCTAGAATAGATGAAGAAATTGTTCCTTCATTAGAATTGCAAAACAGCCCAGTTGAAGGAACTGTTCCCCACACCAGTTTCTTCATATATTTTACCATCAACCATCCACGATACTTTCTTGATAAGGTAAGCATATAAAGTATGACCACTTTACTACTTCCTATTTTTGTTTCATGAGCTTCAAAGAAACACAATTTAATTGAGATATTTTGGTGTGGATGTTGGATGGTTTCTAATTTTGCGTGTTAACACAAGTGCGATATTTTTTCCAATTTTTCAAAAGACAAAAATACATCAAACATGCACACCAGAACTTAATCGTATTAGACAAAATAGTTGTTGCTTTATCCACGGCTGAAGTGAAATACATTGCCGCCGCTCTTTGTTGTGCTCAGTGACTAAGGATGAAACAATAGTTGCTTGACTTTGGTGTGGATGTCGGATGTGTACCGATTTTGTGTGATAATATAAGTGCAATTAAATTTTCAAAAAATCCAGTCCAACATTCTCGCACCAAACATACTGATATTATTCACTTTTGAGAGGTATTGCTTAGAAAGGTGTTATTGAGTTACAAGTTTGTAGGACCGATGACCAATGGGCCGATTTTTTTACCAAACCACTTAGTAGAGACCGTTTTGAGAAAATTCGACTAGAAATTAGCATGATTGAGATCCCTTAATCTCTTGCATTTCCCTACCCCCCAATGACTGGATAGAATTCATCTTTAGTTTTCGTGCTTGCTTATTGTGTGGCATATTTTCATTCTTAAATTCCATCTATTGAGTGCCGTAACTGGCATATTGGCTATGCATGTCTCTCATGAACTCGCATTGGTCTGTTGATATTATTGTATTGTATGATTACTATATCCAGTTGCCAAAGAACAGTTCCTTACAAAAATTGAACCACATCAAAGTAGCCTTCCCGCTTTAAATTTGGTGATAATTTATTGTCACTTAAGTTTCAAATAAAGCACTCATAACTAACCTGACATTACTACCGCCCCCCTACTCCATTACAAAACCCACGATCAAATCATCCACCATTTTCCCATCTCTTCCCCATAACCAACCTCTTAGGCCATAAAGATCCCAGTCAGAGTGTCATATTCTTTCAGTCCTCACCATAGTCTAGTTAGCAATCTCTGGGATGATGTTACAATACTGTGGAATCTACTGGGTATAAGAAAAGGTGGCAATGGCTAAGGAGGAATGAGTTCTTGATGAGGCCCAGATGGAAGAGGAACGGGTTCCCTAACCCCGCAAGTGATGATGGAATCTTGAGGGGGCTTAGCAAAAAGAAAAAAAAAAAATCAAATTCACTGAGCCTAAGCCTCTCTTCAAGGAATCTTTCCATCGTCCATAATGATTCTCAAGGTTCTGCTTCACAGAAAAGTTCCCCCACTGAATTCTCACAACCATGGGTATGGATGAGAGGGAGAAAGCGATGTTGATTTTGAGTATTTGCTGCCACCTGATGAACATGAAATGGGTCCTTACGTGTAATATGTATGAGTTATGGAATTATATTTCGATGAGTACTTTAGAGGTGGTACTTCAGGAGTGCCGATAGATTTTTCAGATGTAAGATACTTGGACGTCGACTGGAAGTGGGCCCTGGTGAGGGAACAAGTTCCTCTAATGCCGTGGAGACCGAGCCACGAATTAATTTTATGGAGGTACAGATTATGGAATATTCTACGCAGTTGCCGAGGATTGACAAGAGTTTGGCATATCTGACTTCTCTCTTGGATAAGCAGATGGGCTCCATTAGCCACAACACTACCCCCTTTTTAGTATTTGAGTTCGATTATGGTTGTATATTGTTCTCAGTTTCTTTTGCTTTGAACTGCTCCTTGCCCCTTTGTAACTTGGCTTGTTTATTGCTTATCTTGTATGGGCTTTTATGCATGGAACTTAGCATGTTTGTATGGATAATATCAGGGGTATTTTATGCTTGAGTATGTGAACGCATGTCGAGTATGAGATTGGCTTAGTGCCGGAGATGGTCTCTGTATGCATATGATATGTTCACCTTAACTTCACGACACTATATGATGCTTTTTGATGATGCCAAGAGGGGGAAAAAATGGAACGTAGGAGTTGAGGGGAAATGATCATGTTGACCATAGTCTTAAGGTTGATAAATGGTATCTCTAATTGGTTTGTTTTTTCACTTTATCTTGGTCGTTGGTTCTATGTTACGAAAATTCTCAACATTATACTCTCAAACGTAAGTATGCCTAATTAGATATTAGTTTTGTGTTTCTAGAGTTCATATTTTAAGCTACGATACTTAAATAAGCTTGTCATCATCAAACAGGGGAAATTTGTTGAGTTCCTTAGTTTTACATGATGATAATTCTGTTTAAAGTATCGTGGCATTGGACTAATTTTAGTGGTATGCTTCTTGTGTGTTTTCAGTTCGTTTGCACAAAGCGTTGAGCAAGATTTGGATAGTGCTAATGGAAGCTCGAGATCGTGATCATTTTCATGTTTATTATAGCTTCTTGTACAGCAACATACAGTGAAAGAGTTGTCAAAGGTCTCCAAGTGAATTCGGGTTATACAGTGAATGTATAACTTAGTATGTTAAGTTGATGAAGGAGCAGCTCCTTACCAACACAATATACTAAGGTATACGACAGCTTGAAACTGACTTAAATAATTAAGCGTGTGTTTTAAATGAGCAAAGTCAATTTTTGAAAAAAAAAATATCTTTTATCTACTGGTTTTATTGTAAGTGTTTTAATAATCAAATCAGTTGTGATAAAGGATTTTGGAAAGGGATAAGATTTGGAAACTTGATAGGATTTGGGAAGAAGTTTTTTGGAAACAAAACTCTTGAGTTTGATTCGGAATAAAACTCCCAATCCTTTTTGATATATAAAGAGACTCTTAGGTTTCACAATCTTGACCCCTCACACAAGAATTTACTAAGCTTAAACTGAGTAATCACACGAAATTCTTAAAGCCATTGAAATTCACAGTTTACCCAGAATCTGCTTCAAGGAATAGTTCCTTGGGCTGTTCCATTTAGTCTGTATTCTTCGCTGATTTGTGTCTTGCTTTAGGATCTGATTTGTACCTTTTCCATCTTTGTTTTAGAAAGCATTCTGAGGTAAAAAATTGTTCTTTTGGGTCAGGACTTGGGAGAAGTCCTTGGTCACTTCTATTGGGCGTTCGAAGGGAAACGGGTAGTCGAGTGATTGTGAGAGAGAGTATCTCTTGTAATCAACGTTCTTTGAGGCTCCAAGTAATAAGAGAATAGTGTCAAAATCCCATAGGGTCATGGGTTTTTCCTCTTTGAGCCAGAGGTTTTTCCACATAAAATCGTTTGTTGTTTATTTGCTTCCGCATTACTTTCATAGGTTCTAGTTGAAGGAATAGCTCCTTCAACCACATCAGTTTTTCTTCACTAAAGTTTGCACGATTTTAGGGTTAAATTCTCTTCAACACGACACCTTGAGGTCCAAATGGCCCTAAGATGGATCGCAAACCTATCACGTTCAGCTCTCGTGAGCGTGTCAAGACATCGCTACACCCACTCCTTTGCCGTTGGCGCTGCTAAGTCCCACGCTTCTTCCCGAATCTCACTAGAAAGCTATACTTGTCTAGCCACGGGACAGCTATAAATGGCATGAAGATCATCTTGTTCCTATCCCTTGCAGATTGCACACCTAGTATCAACATCACATTGTTGACTTCAAATAGTGTCCCCAAAAACAACTTTATGACGATGAATAATCTACGCTATGGGTCCTGAAAACTTGTAATACGCGAAATATTGAAAACCCAAAAAATCCAAAAAAGTCAACCGATGTCAAAAGGGCAAAATGGTCATTTCACCTCACCCTTGAAGTTTCTAGACCTCCCCTAGGATTCCCCTAGGATTCCCGGCCAAGAGGAGTTAAAACCGTAACGGACGCATTAAATCAAGGGCCAGCGATATAGGTCCAAATCCTTGCCCACCCAACGATTTGGACCATATTCGATCCACACCCAGCGAATAGATCAATATTCGCTGGGACAGGGGGCGATTCGCAACCAAGTCGCTGTCTGTTGGCCCTCCCTTGACCGTTACAACCCAGATACATGGTTCAGTTTCCTGCGAATTGCACCCAATTCACTGGGCACTGATCGAATTAGCCAAAAATTGCCCTCTGCTCAGCGAATTAACCAATAATCGCTAGGTCCAGGTGCATTTAATTTTCCATCACTATGTAAACCCATGCATTAACCATACGTAAACACAATTGACAATAAGCTTAATCAGTCCCAACAACTCAAAAAAAAAACATCCAGCAACCAGAAGCCTTTTTCTCCCAAGCTTAAGAAATTTTGTGTGCATCTTTCTCATATTTTTTCTTAAGCAAAAATTCTGAAAAAAAAAACTTTTAAACACAACACCGTTCAATCACCATTTCGCGTATAACAAAATCCGGGGCAACTCCCATCCAAAGATAGACTCCCGAGGGTCCTCCCTCCTAAGGCACTCCTTACAAGGGAGTTGTGAATTTTCTAAATTTTATTTCCTTTCATTTTCATTTTATTTCAATTTATGTCACAAAATTGGAGAAAAATGATAATTCAATATTATTTTCTTTAATTTTGGACAAACATTTTATTCTGGTTTTTCTTCTGTCTAGTATATGTTTTCTTCATTTTCAAGCCATAAAGTTAGGGTGATAACAATTTGATGTTATTTTCCTAAATAAAATGGCTTTATTTCATTTTATGTGTATATATGTAAATGTATTTTCATTTAATTTTTGGTTTATTATTTGTTTTTATTATTTTATTTTCAAATTTTTAAGATTAGTTTATATTCTGCCTCATTTTTATTTTCTTTATTTTCGTCTTTTTATTAATTTTTACTTCATTTGTCTTTCTTTCGGCAATTTTCTTTTCTTTTCTTTCATTTCGCATTTTTATTTTAATTTTTCTGATTTTCATTATTTATTTATATAAAGTCACATAATTATGGAAAGTAGTAATTCAATATTACTTTTTAGAATTATAAGACTTATATTTGTATACCATTATGTATATTATTATATATTTATTTAGTTGCCCATTCCGTAGCATCTAATCCCATGGACATATTTATGCATTTTATCGGCTTTGGACAAATGAATCAAGCATGCTAAAAAGTGATTACCTAAATAAAATGTGTGATGATATGACTTAGAAAATATTTAGGATTTAATTACTTTGTGGAACCAAATCGAATTACAAAGCTCTAATTCGCAAGTAGTGGTCGTTCATAAGAACAGACAAATTGGATGCATCCCATCTAATTTGTACCTTCACTCCCGAATCTAGACTTTGGTTAAAAGACTAAAGCAGTGAAAAGACAGTTTCCTTTTTTTCTTAAAACAAGATAGCGACTCCAATTTGTTCCACTTTGCACACAGTA
>ONZA01010864.1:48241-63311 GCA_900322205.1 Kewa caespitosa | reverse complement strand
TCAAATAGAATTAACGCAAAGCTCTAATTCTCAAGTAGTGGTCGTTCGTAAGAACGGGCAAATTGGATGCATCCCATCTAATTTGTACCTTCACTACCGAATCTAGACTTCAGTTAAAAGATTAAAGGAGTCCAAAGAAGATTTCCTTTTTTTCTAAAATAAGGTGGCGACTCCAATTCATGCCATTTCGCACATTGTAAAAAAATGACAATTACAACCTGTGAAAAACACCTCCGTTGTCGTGGGGGGTACGCGCGCTTTATATATTCAACTTCCGCCTTCTCTCCCCTCGCCCGGGAAGGTGGGAGGACCGTGGCCCCTACAGCCACTTTCCAACGTCTAGTCCAGAAAGTCTTCAAGAACCAAATCGGATGGAATTTGGAAGCTTATGTTGACGATCTAATCACAAAGAGCGTCAAGTCATCCAATCATTGTGGACAACCTGAAGGAGACTTTGGAAACCCTCAGCGCAAATCAGATGAAACAAAACCCCAGCAAATGTGTATTCAGGCTGCGTGGTGGAAAATTCCTTGGATTCATGGTCAACGAAAGGGAAATCAATGCAAACCTCAAGAAGGTGCAAGCTGTCCAAGAAATGGAGCCTCCAAGGTGTGTCCAAGACGTCCAAAAACTCAGAGGATGCGTAGCCGCACTGGATCACTTCGTATCCAAATCAGCAGACAAGTTTGTTCCTTTCTTCAAAACCTTGAGGAAGGGAACCAAGTTCGAATGGGGGCAGGAAGCCCAGGATGCATTTGAAAAGCTAAAGTCATACCTCGGACACCTACCTCGGATTTCCATCCCAAAAGCAGGCAAGCATTTGTTTCATTACCTTGCAGTGTCAGATAAAGCAGTTGCTTCGATACTAGTCAAGGAAAATGATCGAGTACAAGAGTTGGTGTACTTCACCAGCCATGCCCAGAGCGGGGCCAAATTCAGGTACACATCTCCTGAAAAATTCGCCCTCAGGGTCCTCATCAACTCGAGGAAGCTAAGGCCCTATTTTCAAGAACATCAGATCGTAGTCCTTATCAACCAACCCCTAAAGAAGCTACTGGAAAGGCTCGAATCCACCGCTAGGGTCCAAATATGGGCTCATGAACTGACGGACTACGATGTTGTCCACAATCCACTAAGGGCAATCAAAAGCCAAGCCTTGGCTGACTTCGTCGCCGAGTTGATACCTTCGGATCATGTCCTGAAGGTCTGGGCTGACCGATGGTCCATGAGCGTAGATGGATCATCCTGCAAGGCTGGAAGCGGAGCCGGGATAGTGATTTCCTCTTTCAAGGGAGACACATTTGAATATGCAGTAAGATTCAAATTCCAGCCTCCAATAACGAAGCAGAGTACGAAGCTCTCCTCACTGGCTTAGCTTTAGCTCGTGTTGCAGGAGCTCGGAAGATATAGGTCAAAATGGACTCACAGGTGGTAGTTTCCCAAGTGGATTACGAAGCCAGCAGGGATGGAATGAAGGCCTACCTTGCAAAGGTTAGAGAAGAAATAAGCAGTCTCGAAGAAGTAGCCATGGAACATGTGCCCATATCACAGAATAGTCACGCATACGCACTGGCAGGCTAGACAGTTCGCCTGTTGAAGGTATGCAAAGAAACATCTTTTGGGAAGAAATCGAGAAGCGCAGCATCAAGGACTGGGTGACCATCAAGGATTGGGTGACCATCAACATCCTAGACAGATCCGATGACTGGATGGACCCCATTACCTCATATTTGCAAAATGGGACTCTACCAGAGGACCCAAAAGATTCCCAAAAGATGAAGAACAAGGCAAATGGTTCGTCCTCGAGAATGGAATTCTGTACAAAAGAAACTTCACCCTTATTAACTTCACCCTTATTGTAAAGTCAAGGGCAAGAAGTTCATCAGGAAACACACTATGGGATTTGCAGAGCTCATCAGGGAGCGATGATAATCGTGTACAAGTACATATCCAGGATTCTACTGGCCCACCCTTCAGGGGGATGGGTGGAAATGGTGAGAAAATGTGACAAGTGCCAGTACCTTGCACCTACACCCCGGCTCCCTTCAGCTGAGTTTACTCCCATCCTAGCCCCCCTACCTTTCCATTAGTGGGGCATGAATATTTTAGGACCTTTCTCCCAGCAGCTGGTCAGCTGAAGTTCCTCATAGTGGTTGTCGACTACTTCATAAAATGGGTGAAGGCCCGAGCTGTGAAGAACACTACAATCACCGATGTAAAAAAGTTCATCCTGGAAAACATCCTTACACGATTTGGGGAACCTCGAAAGATCATCTTCGACAACGGACGATAGTTCGATACCCCGAAATTGACGGATTGGTTAGAAGAGAACGGATTAAAACCCATCTTCACAGCCATAGCCCGGTCCCAAACCAACGGACAACAACAAAATCCTAGTGACCGGGATCAAAAAGAAACTAGATGGAGCCAGAGGATTATGGGCAGAAAAGCTGATCGAAGTACTCCAGGCCTCGAGAACCACTGAGAAGGCCATCACAGGAGAAACCCCATTCAACTTGGTGTATGGCTCAGAAGCGGTCCTCCCAATTGAAATGCTAAAAGGGAGCCCAAGGGTGGAACACTTTGACGAAGAGAAGAATTTCGAAGAGCTCAGGTACCAACTAGATCTCGTACCTGAAGTTTGAGGAGACACCCTTCTATGGGCCAAAGTATACAAGCAAAAGATGACCCGGGCATTCAACCACCGAATGAGGATAAGAAGACTCCATATAGGATACCTCATGCAGCGAAAAATGGAATCCGTTGGGAGGGAAAACGAAGAAGGAAAGCTCACGCCTAACTGTGAAGGCCCTTACAAAGGTACCGAAGTGATAGGGCCAAAGACGTACAGCCTCGCAGCACTGGACGGACAAAAATTTCCGAGGCAGTGGAACATCAACAACCTACTTCATTTCTATGTCTAAGGACCTCATTGGAGCTCATTCTCTTTCATTTCCGGGGTAGGCTCCCCCAAAAAGCCTTTTATGTTTTTTTAATTTGAGGAACTCACCTTGGAGTTACCTTAGCGTCGGCACCCCTTAACAGTCAAGAATAAAGAATTCGTTCATAAATTATGATCTCCCCTTTTGTCATTTCATGGACAACACCTAATGAAGTCCTATCACGAGGACCGCCTAAAAAACACAATCCCATCAAGGGGGCAAGCATACGAACTACTTTCAGTCAGGTTCAAAGATCAAAAATTAAAGTTTGGCCAGCAAATATCTCGATTTGCAAGCGAATAAGTTAGCTAACAGTTAACAATGTCCCACCACCGGGCAGATAAGGGAAATAACCCACCCTCTCGTCAACATGGATGATAAACCATCACACGAACTCATCCGAATTCTGATAAAATAAACTCAACTATTTGTTTAAGTAGGGCCATGATTGGGGAAAACACCACGAGATGCGCCAGAAACAAACACCACAGTTTGGTTTTTAATAGTTAAACAAACACTTCAGTGAAAAGAAAAAGCTCGAAATTTGTACTAGAAATGACGAAGAGAGAGAGCACTTATTCATTATGATTAGGCAAGATGCCTTAACATTACAAATTACAAAGCCAAAGCAATTACAAAGAGGGAAAAATCCAAAAAGCTACTGCCGTGGAAGGAGCAGACGAAATGCCTAAGGTTACTCACAGGACAAAGGGATGACCTACACATTACCACGTACTATATGATGAAAACAGCTTTACAGCACAAATGGAACAAGTCAATCAACCCACTACCATGTCCTATGTAACACGCCAAGCTCCAGGAGATCTCTCACAGAACATGGAAGCTTGCCCATTACCATGTGTTCACGTGACGAAGAAAAACTTCGAAGGTAACACAAGGAACGAGCAGGCCAACACATTACCATGTTCATATTTAGTGAGAGGCCAACTTGGATGACCTCAGCTGGCCCTACTGTTTGGCCTCGTCATCCTCTGCTGCTGACGACTCCGGCTGAAGAGCCTCTTTACGATGGTCCTTGGGACACGTCATGAAACTTTTGCCACCATGAAGAGCCAGGAAGGGTCGACGCTAATGGAATCGGCCGATCCAACCACAGGGTCAGGATCTTCCCACAGGGAGTAGGCCAAGAGCTCCTTCAAATTGGCCCTCATCTTCTGAGTAGCCTCTAGACCTTGGGCGTCCTCGACCTGGTTCACCACCATGGAAGCTCGAACAGCCTTGAAGCCAGCAACTGATCCGAAGATATCCATGAAGGCCTCTTCTAGTTGGCCCTCCTTCCTCTTGGTCGCATCCTTCACCTCCTGCTTAGGGGCTGCCACCTCAGTGGTTTTCTACGAGACCTCGGCCTCAGCTCCCTTAGCCCTCTTCAGATTCTCCTTGGCCTCCGCCTCAACCTTAGACTACTGGGACCTCACCATGGCGAGCTCTTCCTCCTGGGGCTTCTTCTCGGAGGCCACTGCCTCCTCGCGAGCCTTCCGGAGCTTGGATGAACAAGCCTCCAAGCGATCCTCAGCATTCTTCAACCACGCTCGGAGGTCGACGTTCATAGGGTCGTAGTAGACCATGGAGAGGTAGACCTGAAAAACAGGGACAATTATTCACTATGCAAGGATCAAAGTGAAGCATCTGGGTCAGATGACAAACCTGATAGACCTTCAACGCAATGCTCCAAGTGACCACCTGACTCATCTCCATATCGGCAAGGTCCTCAATGGGGATGAAGTTTTGAGCAGTGTAGTTTACCACCTTCGCCTTCCCCTCCTTGGTACGCCGAAAGTAAACCGCGGGAAGAGGTGCACCCCGTCCGACAGCTCCTTCTTAGTGTTGAAGTCAACTCTCTTCGACCTCTCCTCCCGAGAAGGCTCCTTCACCAGCTGCTCCTCCGGCGCCTTCCACTTACCCTTGTCCTTGGAGGAAGGGGAACTCGCTCCACGTCACCCTTGATCGAAGCAGACCTCTACTTGGATTCAGTTTGGGGCTTCTTCGAAGAAGTCCCCAAGATATCGGCCACCGTCTCATCCACATCATCAGAGATGAGGACGGTGACCGGGGCAGACGAGGAATTCCCCCTCGATCTTGAGCCTCCAGCAGTCTAGGATGACTTCTTCCTCTTGGACACGCCAACCGGCACGGACTACAAAAGGAAAATGAATCAAAACTCAAGAACGAAGTGAGTGCAAGCACGAAAAGCTTCCCAAACATTTATGGAGTTCAGGAGCTCCTCCGCCTCTGGCTTCATCTCCGCGGCCATTCTCATATTCACCTCGGCGGTGGAGGTCTTCCCCAGTAGGTCTCGACTCTCCCCGACCTCATTGAGGGTCTCCATCGCCGCCTTTGCAAAGTAAAAAGAGTTACAAAGAAGCAAATGAAGGATGACGAACTAAACAAAACAAAAGCTAAAGTACCCAGGCTCCACTTCCGGCTGACACCTATGAAGACGAGGAAGTCCTCGTCCCCTATACACCTCTGCGATGTCTTCCAGTGCAGGGGCATCTTCACCCGAACTTTGGTCCCCTACTGACCCCTCTTTGTCTCCCACCGAAAATACTTTCGGGCGTCAAGGTCTGCCTTGGAGGGACGACCTCCCCTATTTTTAAAAGCCAAGCTCACTAACTCGGCCGTATTCCACTTCAGAATACCCTGCGTAACTTCGTCCCGCACACCCTTAAGGAAGACGAAGAGCTCCTTCCAGCCATGGTTCGAGCTGGGACGAGGTGGCCCCACCACATATTCTAGTTTTTCCATAAGGTGGAAAAACCCCTCGTCTGTATTGCTCGGGGTAATGGCCTTCATGATGGCCGACCAAAGCCCCAGGTCGGCTGGATCTCATGAACCTTACAAACCGCATTGAAGTATGAGATCATCATCCAGCTGTTCGGGGTCAGCCGGTAAGGAGCAAGATTATAGTCCTGCAGAAGAGATAGTGTGAAAGGGTGTAAGGGCGGCCGAAATCCGGCCTCACTCATCATCTTACTCGCTGTGATGCATGTTCCTGGCAGCCTCATCACCCTACTGCTTGCCCCCGGCCTCACCAACTTTATATCATTCTGAGACCCGAACATACCTGTTGTTGAGGCCACCTTATCGTCCGGGATGTTCCAACAGCACCTGATTTCCTTTGCCGGCCTCCTATTTTTCTTCGGAGGATCCAAGCTCGACACCTTGGTAGCCATAACTACTTTGTGATCGATGAGGTAGGGTGGTCAGTAGGCAACACTGACTTCAGAAGATGAGGGGTTGCTGCCAATGCTAGAGCCCGGTACATAAGACAATAAACAAAAGAAACAATAAAATCAAAGTTCCAGGGGACGAAGTAGAATCAAGACTTTCAGAGAAAATGGCCCTTCGTCTCTTGTGAGGACGAAGGGAGGCAGGCTCAAAGGACGGCAACGCGGACTCGTCCTAGAGATCATGAGGTTGCCCTTTTGAAGACCTCTTAAGATAAGAAGTTCCTCTCCGGGCTACCGACTTCCTCTTTACTGATCTCCGAGCCTGCGCTGGGACTGATGAGCTCGCCGGTACCGAAGTGATTACTTTCCTTAGGGGGATCGCTACTACAAGGGGCACGAGGCTGCGTCGAAGGAGAGGAATTCAATGCATTTCGGTCTCGAAGGAGGATTGTACCCCATCCAATGAAAAAGGGTTTGTATTACCATAAATACTCATCCATTCCTGCCCGAACGCCTCTAGTTTCCCGGCATCAATTTCTACCATGTGACGGTCAAAGGCTTTTAGTGGGAGTTGGTCTATTATGCTCTCACCCATGTCAAGATGACGAGCTACTTTTTCGTTCTTTATGGACTCTTACACCTTAATATATCCCATTTTCTGTTTCTGGATTTCCCCCAAGAAATCCCCTTACCTTGAGTCGGACTACCAGAAGCAAATCCAGAAGGCCGACTAGACATAATTTAAAGAGAGAGCTTCGGAAAAAAGAGCTGCAAAGAGTTGAATATTACCTAGAAGATCTAATCCTTTGACTGAAATGGAGAATCTGGTCGAAGTAGTTGAAGATTTTAATTCGAGGTATTTGAAGAATAAAAGACGAATTACTTAAAGATCAAGCTCCGAAGTACTTGAATAAACAAAGGCGAAGGACTTTAATTTCTGAGAAATTTTTCTCTCTAAAACTGAGACTTTCTCTCTCTAGAAATTACTGGGGTAAGGTAAAAGCGAAATGGGGAAAGTTGGACCTATTTATAGAAGGCTCACAACTAAACCCTAGAATCCATGGCCAGAGAACACGTGTCGGGGATAACTGACCACACATAGCTTCTATCTCTCTCCTCATTCAAGGTGTAGAGTTGAAGCACGTACTCAGAACAGTTCAGATCAGGTATAGACCTCGGAAGACGAAGTCAGACCTAATCTGAGGGCCAAATGTTTGGGACCATTTCCCAAGGCCCACGTTGACCATTGACCATGGTCCCTTTCAAGGGCATTTTTGGCAATTCACTATCCATGGGGCACTCCCACGAGCTCGCCGGCCCTTCCTGGGGGAAAGACGAGGAGGTCCATGACGCTCCGCGCAAAGGACAATAAGATCTATAAGGTGTTTCCCAATATACTCATCAGATATGGACGTTTCTACTAAGGGAATGGTGCGCTAAGGCGTACAAGGGCACAAGAGCCAGCCGGCCCAGTTGGGCGCCGTCATCCTGCCGACAAGTTTCCAAAATCTAGCTAGGATTTGAAGGATCAAGGTCCTGTAAAAGGATCTACATACATCCCAAGAAGGTACACACAATATATTCTCTCATTAATTACATATTTATTGCGCTGCACTCTCAACATTAATTCTCTGAGTGCTCGAGTCCCAAGTGCATACCTACATTCTCTAGTTGCCCCTCGGTCTCCCACGTGGCCGAACCCTTCATCAGTTATCTAGAACACACTTATGCATCGAATCAACGATCCCAAGACCTCGCTAGGGGAAGTTCATGTGTTCTCTCTTTGTAAGTCACCTCGGACGAACAGGGAGTACCTCGGAGATCCTCACTCCTCAAGCAATCAGAAACATTTTGACCCTTAGAGTTTCAAGGGACCACTTTGACACCGAAAAACACCTGAAACAACTTCCCATCCATCTTGGAAGGACTAGCAATACGCTGGTACAATAACCTCCCATCCAAGAGCATTGTCACTAGAACCGAGCTTAGTGAGGTCTTTGTGGATCACTTCTCCGCAAATGAAAGAGAGAAAAAGCTGAGTGAGCACTTGTACAAAATAGAGCAGAGGCCGCGAGAGTCACTTCGAAGCTATCTCTATCACTTGAATGAGGAATGTCTAGAGATCACCAACCAAGACCCTCACATTGTCGCTTCAGCTTTAAGCAAGTGCCTACTCAAAGGGAGGGACTTCAACCTGCTGCTGCATAAGTTTAGGGGAAAACCCCGAAGGCGGGGTGTTGACCCAGAACCAGACAAGGAGAGCAGCAAAAAATTACATCAACGCTTTACACATCCCAGGGAGACCCGAGTTCCCAGACATACCGATCGAGGAAAATCTAGCCCCTAAGCTCCCCCGCCTATACAACAACACAATCAACTACTAGAAAACAACAGAGGAAAACGACACGAGGCATACATAATAACAGATGCTAGAAACAAAAGGCCTAGACGGGAGTTTAAACCCATCCCCATCCTGTTCGAAGGAAGACAATAGATGAAGTGTACGCCAGGGTCAACAAAAAGCTCTTGCCCCCTGCTCTGGAAATCAAGAAGCCAATAGAGTTCCGCAACAAAAGCAACTATTGTCAGTACCACAACGACGTGGGTCACCTCATGAAGGACTATTTTGAACCGACAAGAAAACGCAATGAGGTTGCTAGGCAGGGTAAGTTGAAGGCCCTGGCTATAGGGAAATCTCCTAGACCCGGCCAGCACACCCACCAGGGGGGAGTCGGATGGTGATGAATAGTTAAGGGAGTGCAAGATGATCTCTGGCGGGCCTGCAATCGGGGCCATGACGAGAAAAGAAAGAAAATCCCACATCAAAATGGTAGCCCAAGCCATGCTAGTCCAAACCAAACTAGCCAAGAAACCACTGATGATCACCTTTGACGAATCTGACTCTCAAGTCCTACATACCCCTCACCACGACCCTATTGTAATCGATTTGAAGATCGCAAATGTCCTGGTAAAAAGAGTCCTGGTAGATCCGGAAGCTCGGCAGACACTATCAGTCTATCATATCTCAAGGAACTCCATTTCTCAGAAGACAAACTCATGCCCATATCGTACCCAGTCATCGGGTTCGACGGTAAAGAAGTGCATCACGTCAGAACGAAATGGGTTCGAAGGGAGCGGGGCAGAACGAAATATTTGAATTCCTAGTGGTGGATGTTGGCTATGCATACAACATCATCCTGGAGAGGCCAACACTGACTACCATCAATTCTACCCTCCACATGCCCTGACTAATCGTAAAGTTTAAGAAGGATGATGGAACTGACAGGAAGGTATTGGGAGATCAGAAGACTGCTCGAGAATGCTACGTAAAATGTCTGAGCACGCGCGCCCCGACCCCATCTACTGTCGAGGAAGGACCAGACCACAAGAGGAAGAAGATCGTTATTAAAGGAAAAGCGAAGTTGTGCATGGTGGCGGAGACTTTCCTCACAGAAGTTGTGAACCCTCAGGGAGAAGAAGCGGAAAAGAGAGACCCCAACCCATGGAAGGGAAGAAAGAAGTAGTGATTAATGATGAAGACCTCTCCCAAACAACCTTTGTAGGAGCGGACCTGGAACCAATGCTACAAACCCGGCTAGTAGCCCTCCTGAAGGAATTATCAAATGTTTTCCCCTTTGCCCCTGAAGAAATGCCAGGGATTGACCCATGGGTTATCAAGCATAACCTAGTGACGGACCCCAAACATCCACCAGTGAAGCAAAAGCTTAGGCAACTCGACATCGAGAAGGGCGAGGCTACGGCAGCCGAGGTCAAAAAATTGCTCGAAGCTAGGTCCATACAGGAATGCCAGCTCCCCTTGTGGCAGGCTAACGTCATCATGGTCAAAAAGGCCAATGGATCATGGCATATGTTTATCGATTTCACCGTCCTCAACAAGGCATGTAAGAAGGATGAACACCCTTTGCCTCGGATTGACCAGCTAGTAGACTCCACAGCCGTCCACGAGCTACTCGGCTACATGGACGCGTTCTCAGGATATCATCAGGTATTCATGGATCCCGAAGATGAAGACAAGACGACATCATTACCGATCAAGGAGTTTATTACTACGTCATGATGTCGTTCGGCCTGAAAAACGCAAGAGCCACTTTCCAGAGGCATGTGAACAAGGTATTTGAGAAGCAAATCGGCATGAAAATGGAAGCCTATGGAGACCACGTGATCATCTGAAGAAAGAAAATGCAGGATCATTTCAACGATATGAGGGAAACTTTTGATACCTTGAGGGCATACAAGATGATGCTTAACCCAAAAAAGTGAGTCTTCGGCGTAAAGAGCGGGAAGTTCCTTAGGCTTATGGTGAATGAAAGAGATATCCAGGCAAACCCCGATAAGATAGAAGTGATATTCAACATGAAATCCCCTAAAAACCTGAAGGAGACCCAAAGGTTGACAGGTTGTGTTGCCGCCCTCAATCGCTTCATGTCAAGGGCATTAGACCGTTGCACCTCGTTCTTCACAACAATACGAAGCAGAGATAATTTTTGCTGGACAGCCGAGGCCGAGGAAGCCTTCGGGAAGCTCAAGGCTCATCTCGCTCACCTCCCAAAGATTGTAAGTCTGGATAAGGGAGAGAGGTTGTACTTGTATCTTGTCGTCTCCCCTCATGCGGTACCATCTGTCCTAGTGTGCGAGCGATCCAAATAGCACCTCATTTACTTCATCAGTCATACGCTTACAAAAGAAGAATTTGGATATTCCCAACTAGTAAAATTTGCCCTCGGACTATTGATTACAGCTACGAAGCTGAGACCCTACTTCGTTTCCCATCCTATAATAGTACTTACCAACCAACCTCTAAAGACGGCGGTAGGCAATTAAGAAGGCCGGAAGGATATAGAAGTGGGCCCTCGCACTATCCCAGTATGACATAACCTATGAACCGTGAAGGGCAATCAAATCACAGGAACTCAAAAATGACCCCCCTAGCAAAGCAGCCCCACGCGTGGGGGAGGATTGGGAGGTACAAGTGGACGGCTCCTCCTGTAGGCAGGGGAGCAGTGCTGGGGTAATCATTTCCTCCCCAGAGGTTGACACGTTTGAATATGCATTAAGATTCAAATTCCCCACCTCAAACAATGAAGCTGAGCACGAAGCCCTCTTAGCAAGCATTCACATGGCAAGGGCCACAGGGGGAAGAACCTGTCGATCAAGATGGAGTCCCAGCTGGTTGTTTCACAGGTTGGGGGAGAGTTCTAGGCTAAAGAAGAGAACATGAAGGCCTACCTAAAAAGGGTAAAAGAGAAAATTGCAGAGCTGGAAAATGTAAAACTCAAGGACGTTGCCCGATCGGAGAACAAACAAGCTGATGCCTTGGCAAGGCTCGCCAGCTCCACAATAGAAGGCTTCCTACGGTCGATACTATAGGAGATTCTCGAGGAACCTAGCACAACTCACCCCGAGAAGTCAATCTCCTAGACCGGACCAAGAGTTGGATGACCTACATCATCTCCTCGCTGAGAGACGGTACCCTACCAACTGACCCCATCGAGGCAGCACGGATCCAAATGCGCTCCAAGTGGTTCGTCCACAAGGGAGACACCATCAACAAGGGAGCGTTCGGCAGTCCTCTCCAAAGATGTTTGCCTCCGCAAGAGGGAAAACTTATACTCATATACCTCCATGAAGGGGTATGCGGTTCCCACGTCGGAGGAAGAGAGCTCGCGCATAAGACACTGAGAACCGGGTATTACAAGCCGACCTTGCGGAAAGATACCCTCGACATGGTGGCTTGGTGCGAAAAATGTCAAATTCACTCCTCCATACCAAGGCTCCCAGCCACTGAAATGACTCCTATCCTTGAGCCCCTGCCTTTCAGCCTATGGGGAATGGATATTCTGGGTCCATTTTGCCAAGCACCTGGCCAATTCCAATTCTTGGTGGTAGCCGTGGACTATTTTACCAAGTGGATAGAAGCAAAACCGTTGAGGAACATAACCAAGAACGAGGTGAGAAAGTTCATAGGGGAGAATGTGATATCCAGGATTAGAGTGCCTAAGGGAATTATTTTCGATAATGGGAGGCATTCAACACTCCAAAGCTAATCTCGTTCCTAGAATCATTCAAACCAAGGCCCAATTCATGTCAATAGCCCACCCCCAGTCCAACAGGCAGACCGAGCGACAAAGCCCATCTTGAATAGCCTGAAGAAGAAGCTTGACAACGCTAAAGGACTCTGGGCTGAGAAGTTATACGAGATCTTATGGGCTATCAGGACAACCGAAAAAGCAACAACGGGACAATCACCTTTCATGTTAGTTTACGGTTCCGAGGCAATGCTCCTTATTGAATTCCAGGTCCAGTCACCTATGGTTGCGCACTATGCAGAAGCACAGAATAAAGAGAGACAACGCTAATCCCTGGATTTACTACCTGAGATCCGGGGGAACGCGATGTTAAGAATGAAAATCTACAAACAAAGAGTGACAAGAAGGGACACGCGCGAGTCAAGGCCAGACCGTTTTAGCTCAACGACCTAGTGCATTGAAAGACAGAAAGTGATGGACATGGAAGGGACCGGGGAAAGTTCACCTCCAACTGGGAAGGACCTAACAAGGTCACCCGGGTGATGAAGCCTGGAAGGTTTGAGCTAGAGGATATGCAAGGAATCAAATTGCCAAGGTCGTGGAATGACGATAACTTGAGAAAGTTCCATGTTTAACTAGCGACTAAAGAATCTAGTCCACGGGTGGGCACCCTCAACAACCTACTTATCCTAGTCCACGGGTGGGAACCCTATAACAGCCCTACTATCTTTATTGTAACGAGTGGGAACCATCAAACATCCCCTTGTCTACGCTAATTAATGAAGAATCATTCTAGATATCGTTTCTTGATTTTTCTTTTACCATTTTTTTCTGTTGTGATCATCGCTAACCTACGTCCCCGGACTAGGATGTTGAGGTCTCCGTACTCAGCTACACGGCTTTCGAACCTGTTGTCATTACTTAACCTGTTAAGTACGAAGCACCTATAGGGCCCCCAGGTCCACGACTAACCTACGTCCCTAGACTAGGATGCTGAGGTCTCCAGACCCCGCTACACTGTTTCCAAACCTATGCTCGTTACTTAACCTGTTAAATACGAAGCACCTATAGGGCCCCCAAGTCCACGACTAACCTACGTCCCCGGATTAGGATGCTGAGGTCTCTGGACCCAGCTACATGGTTTCCGATCTTGTGCTCGTTACTTCACCGTTAAGTACAAAGCACCTATAGGGCCCCCGGGTCCACGACTAACCTACGTCCCCGGACTAGGATGATGAAGTCTCAGGACCCAGCTACACGGTTTCTGAATCTCTACTCACTACTTACCTCATTAAGTATGAGGCACCTATAGGGCCCTCGGGTCCATGACTAACCTAGGTCCTTAGACTTAAGCGTTGAGGTTTCTGAACCCATCCATAAGGTTTCCGAACCTATGCTCATTACTTAATCCATCAAGAATGAAGCACATCTAAGACCCCAGGTTCTGCAACTAACTTAGGTCCCCAGACTTAGGCGCTGAGGTTTTCGAACCCAGCAACAAGTTCAGGAGATCAAGATTTAGAAGTTCATTTAACTTACAAAAGGCACAAAAAGCAAGAAGATGCGATAAACATGAATGCAGAAGCCGAGGCAAAAAAAGGGATAGCAAAAGCAACTTTTTCTTATTCATTGAAGTTCGTTACAAGATTTTTACAAGTATAGCAAAAATACGAAAAGTGCATAGGGTACAAAAAACAAATATACGCTTGAGAGCTTTGCAGAGAGGCTGGATGATATACGCCAAGTTCTTCCTTCCCCAGGGGGGACCCGGACTTCCCCCCGGGTTTGCCGTCAGGAGGCCCCGGATAACTTGTTGCTTCGAGTTATCTCCAGCCAGGGGGGAAATTGCGGTGAGAGAGGACAAGGTCGCGGCAGAGATCGTGGGCATGTTGTAATACGCCAAGTTCTTCCCACCACTTGGGAAGACGGCGCCACCACCATCTCGACCCCTGTGGCCCTACGCCACTCTCCAGCTGCTGACATCACCGGTCCTAATGGGACCCGAGCTCAAACCCTGCTCCAGGCAAAGCAGTCATGTCTCGGTTGTTGAAGGAAAAGAGACAAAGTCCTAGAAAGATCCGGGTGAGCTCCCCCGTCCACCCCAGGACCTTGTGGCCCGGACTGGAAATGAGAAGAGGAAGAGACTACCTCCCCAACTCATTGAGAGGCTTAGAGGTAGAGCACGAGGGCACTACCACCGTCCAGCCAACCTTCCCCTGTCAATCAAGGAGGTCTCTCATCGAAACCACGTTAGATAAGCATATCGGCCCTATAAGAGCCACGATCGTCAAAAAGCGTTAAACAGGACACAAGAGAGAAGAGCCCCCCAGGGTCGTCTTAATCACAAGGGGAGGTCGTCTCCCCACAAGGAGAAGATGGAAGATGGCCGGACACAGAAAGAAACTTAGAGAGGGAAAACATAAACTTTCTTCCCTACAGAAAGAGCGAGAGAAAGAAACTAAAAGGTGCAATGAAAAAATGACCAGAAGGCCTCCTTTTATAAGCAAACCAAAAATCCACGAACGGCCAAGATCTTCTGAAGAAAACTAGGGGTGAATGACACGTGGCGTAACGCATCCCGAGGTAGGAAAATCAGGAAAATAAGACTGTTTCCCAAGGAGATAAGAAGCGCGAGATTCAAGGAACCTCGATTAACGCGTCCTTTCAAACTAACCTCGAACCTGGTAATACCTCAAACCCAGGGTTAGGACAACACATGAGCCGACCCAAGGAAGGAGGGAAAAAGGGGGAAATGGGGGGAAT
The DNA here is from genome assembly GCA_900322205.1 of Kewa caespitosa. NCBI lineage: Eukaryota > Viridiplantae > Streptophyta > Magnoliopsida > Caryophyllales > Kewaceae > Kewa > Kewa caespitosa. The sequence continues at coordinate 48,368 of ONZA01010864.1, read as the reverse complement.
ACCCACCCACCCAACCCAATACAACAATGGAAAAAAATTCACAAAGGGGGAAAACACTCATGCAGAGAACAACATACCCAAGAAATATAGGGGGAAAACACATAAACGCCAAACGAGGGCAACACAT
>ONZA01010864.1:3100-17224 GCA_900322205.1 Kewa caespitosa | reverse complement strand
ACTAGGGGACTCATGCAGTTGTGTTTGATGGTACATTTTTGGAACAAGGGGTAAAAGTACTTGAGTTATATTTGTTCTGGGACGGGAGAGAGTAATAACTATGGACAGCTGATAACTATGAGAAAATATTCACTTTCTTGTTACATTTGTCATGAATACATTCCTTATTACTCCCTCTTTCTATAATTTCACGTTTTTGCAGGATAGATTCTCAAGTAAAATCACTGCCTTCACAGACTAAAAATGGAGAAGCAGCAGTCGAAGAGGTATGAAGTTCAGTCTATCCCCATGCGATACTTACCACTTTGCTATCTGAGTATCAAATGATTCTTGACTGGGGAGAACTAATAATGTTGACATTTTCATTTCCTTGTGGAGGACCATTGTCCTCTTCATGTACGTCGTTTATCTCTCACTAATGCGTTTTTTTTTTCCTTACCTGAATATGAACTAAGAACTGTGTGTATGTGTACATTTAACCTGCTTCACTTGCATAGTCTTAAAAATTGCTACAAACCATTTAAAGGCTACTGTTACCTGCATTATGCTCACGTTTTTGCATCTGCTTGCATACACTTGTAAGAAACTCATCAGTTCAGTTTGATTTTCATGCTTCTTGGAGTATTTTGACTGTTTTAATGTCAGGGTTGTGAGCAGGCATCCTCAACTAATGTCCACTTGCTTGAGATTACTCTTGGTGGGGCGATAGCGAATGGAAACCTTTGCTCTGAAGAAGTAGGTTTATTTTCCTTTTGTGAAAAGTTCTAGAAACTATTTAGTCATGGATTTTATGTGTAGATGTCTTAGTCCAGTGGTTGTTCTTTGGTTGCATACATCTTACAAACTTGACGCTGCTCAATTATTTTTTAACCTGCTTGTGGTGAGTGGTAGTGGAGCTAGATCTGGAAATGCACTGTTACATATAAATTCCACATCTATCTAAAAGTTAGTGGCCTACTTTATCAGTTCCATGTTCTAGTTGCTGAAAGGCCCTGAAACAATTATTTCAGTTTTGTGAACATTTTTGAAATGAAATTGTGCAACATTAGGGATACATGAATTTACTTGGATATATTTACTTCCTGTTATTTTATTTATTTATTTATTTATTTTTTATTTTTTTTAAGACCGGTTTTATTCTCGATATCATATTTCCCCCGGAAATGATTATTTACTCTTTTATTGTCCTGAATATGCATGTCTCAGGTCTCCGTAGTTAATCATCAGAAAATTCTTTCGCACGCAGAGCCTGGATCTGATGGAACAAACAAAGATGAGAGAGATGTATCTCACTGCAAGCCAAGCTCTTCAAGATTCATTGAATATTGGGTGCCTGTTGGTTTGTCTCATTTACAACTTGAGAAATGTTGTGAGATATTGATAAAAAACTCATTGATACTTTGTTCAAGTGCTAAGAAAGATGTAGTTGATGGGCTCCATGATGTTCTCACAACCATGAGAAAGGTCAGGTTTTGATTAACTCTGTAGGAATTTGGTCTTTTAAGGCGCTGCCATTTCTTCCCCTGATGTAGGCTGATCTTGAAATGTGGCATATGGTTTTACAGTGCTGTGACCACCCTTACCTAGTGGATCAATCTTTGGAAAAGTTTGTCAATCAAGGACGTCCAACAGTTGATTACCTAAGGACTGGAATAGAAGCTAGCGGGAAGCTCTTGCTGCTAGACAAAATCCTTGAAGAAGCTAGGGATAAACAATTAAGAGTCCTAGTTGTTTTTCAGGTATGAAATCCCCCCCCCCCTCTCTCCCCCTCTCTCCGGGCATAACTTTCTCTTGGTTTTTGGTAGATTGTCGTTATTGTGCATTTTGTGATCCACTCTTATGTGTCCTTTCTTTTGTAGACTGTGCTTCCTTCTGGTTGCTGCTACTATAGGCGTGGTTCAGTTTTGTAGTTGTGGCTGCTGGTGCTTTCTGTTTTCACTTTGTTTATGGTTTGTGATAATTTTCACCTTTCATCTATGAAGCCAGGTACGGCGGCCACCTCGCCGTTGCCGTACCGGAAGCGTCACAGGGACGGGAAACGGCCGGGAACGGCTGGGTATGCCAGTGGGGACGTCTCCATCTGGCTGGAAACGTCTCCTTGCTATGGCGAAGTGTTTCCGGTCTACTTGGGCCGTTTCGAGCTCGTATTGGGCCGTTTCAAAGGTTGAAAAATAAAAGAAAAATCAAGATTGAAGAGGAGAAAGAAAGCAGAGCGCCCATGGAAACCCTAGTGTTGGATTAATCTCCATGGATTGTGAAGAACTTAAGAACAATGTCAGATCTAAGATTAAATGAAAAACCCTAGATCAGCAAATTGATGCACCCATTGAAAATTTTCAATGAAAGTATAGGGTTTTGGTTCGCCAGAGAGAATTGACTTTGCCAACCAACTTTCCGGCTCCGTGCAGCCGTCGTTGGCCGTGTGAGAAGGGCGAGTGGGACTGCGCGTGCTCCTACTGCCAAGACCAAGGAAATAACTGTAAAGTGAAAAGATGAACAGGGGCAAAGAGGGCAAAGAGGCTCTGTACCTTTTTTCTCAATACACCCAATTAATGAAAACTATAATACAGCTAGCACCCACCGGCCCACATTTCTTCATAGCATTAACCATTTTGACTGCCCATTTTATGTTTTGGTGGAGAATTATATACATTGTGTGTTTTAGACTTTTAGACTACTAACTCCAATTCTCAATTCAAGGTAATTTATTATCTGCAACCCATTTTTATTTTTAATTTTTGTTTTTAATTTTTTTTAGCCGTCTCCGCATTTCGTGTATTTTTTTGGGAATGGCCATTTCCTGTCCCCGTTGCCATACCCGTTTTCTTTTCTGTACCCGTTTCGGTGCTACATTGACTTTTACTATGTGTATACCCCTGTGCTATTTGTCCTTCTCTTAATCAGGATTATAATCCTTGAGTTTCGTACAATTGTGGTATCATGAATAGTTCTCTGCAACAGTGAACTGCCTGGTACGTATGTGATTGTTTGTCAATCAGAATTTCCCGAAGTCTAAAATCTTGAATGAATTTATTTGTGATGGTAACTTGGATCATTATATTGCAGTATTGTTATGTATTTTGTAGCAAGCTTGGACCGTAAATCTCTGGATATTCATGACCATATTGGTCTCAGATAATTCGCATAGGTATAGACAACCTCCCTTCCTGCAAAACGGTTGATGTATTTATTTGCTGGTCCAAACATGAAAAATACTCATTGCTCTGACCAGCTCATCACTTAAATGTTCTTTCGACATGATCAAGTTTACTTTGCCCTCTAACCCAATGACTTCTCATTATCAGATTACGATTCCAAATTTCTTTTCCTCGTAACGCAATCGAAGCTTCATTTTCTATTTGTAGGCATTGTGGATCGTCTTCCTTCATGTGTAGTGTTTTTCTTTTTTGCATACGTCGTGATAAATACACTTAGATAGTTCTTGTTGTGGCCACTTCAACAACCGATCTGTTCTTTCTTGTTTATCGGCCTGTCCTCAACTCTGCATGACACTCATTTCTTCTCATTCTTGTTATCTTGTTGGGAGGCTGGTTTAATTGCTTTCTTCCCATTCATAACTGTTACCATCATATTTCTTTTTCTTTCTGTTGTATTTACCTGGCGTCTTTTCCAATTTCATGGACTTTGATTTTATTACTCTGTAATCTTGACTCTTCTGATGGGCGATTGCTACATGCATTATTTATGAAAACTAAATGATATGCTGAATAAGTAACTACTTTTATCCAGGAATTTTGACTTTATTGTTCATGTATGCCAGGAATGCATATTTCGTTGGTTATTCGCAGTTAACTGGCTCAGTGGTTCTTAACTAGTGTTGTCTGTTTCCTGCAATTTAATTCCAGTGATCTTATTATGATTATTGCAGTCAAAGCATTCAAAATCTCATTCCATACATCTCCGACACATTCTGGATGACTTTTTACGTCAAAGATTTGGTGAAGACTCTTATGTACACATATATAAAGAATTTGATCAGACAAGAAAGCATGCAGCGTTGGATTCTTTCAATGACAAAGAGAATGGCAAGTTTGTGATCTTAATTGAAAAAAGTTCTTGTCATCCGAGCATTAAATTATCTTCAGTGGATTTTGTGATTCTGTTCAACAGTGAGTGGAGTCCAATCAATGATATGAGGTCCCTACGAAAGATGTCGATTCAATCCCGACTTGATCACTTGAATGTATTTCGTTTGTATTCATCAAATAGTGTGGAAGAGAAGGTTCTAATCTTGGCCAAGGATGGTACTCCCCTTGATGTCAACATTCACACTTTCAGCCATCATATTAGTCATGTTCTGCTTCTTTGGGGCACCTCATTTATGTTTGACAAGCTTAATGATTTCCATAGCCAATGTTCATCAATCGCCAGTTTAAACAGTTTGTCTGATCACGAGTTGGTAAATGAAGTGGTTCATGAGTTGTCAGCACTATTGTGTGGTCAAGACAGCAACAATATTAGCTGCTCGCTCATTTCAAGAGTTTCAGAGGCCAATAAAGAATATTCCGCGAACATGTCTTTACGTGGTGAGACGGACACGTCTTTTAGGGAGGACGATATTCCACATAATGCCATATGGGTTAGTTTATTTGAAGGAAAGAATCCTCTTTGGAGACTTCTGCCGGGATCCTCGAAGAGGCTAAGAAAAAGAAGCGAGTTCTGTGACAGCTTTTCTCACTACTCGCAGTGTGATACTGAAGTTCCTTCGACAATGGGCAAGAGAGCTTCAAATTCTCAAAGCGAATCTCCAAGTCGAAAGACATGCTTACCTTCTTCAGGAGGAAAAGCAGGCAAAGTAGCCAGTATGTTCAATGCTCTCTCTCTCTCTTGTGTGTGTGTGTGTGTGTGTGTGTGTGTGTGTGTGTGTGTGTGTGTGTGAAAAGCTCATTTTCCATGTTACTCGGGTTTGGCTACAAGTGTCCAACAAAGATGGGTGCCCAGAAAGCGTGAAAAGCTCATTTTCAATGTTGGACACCAACTTTTGTGAAGCCTTTGTCTTTGGCCTACTAATGAAGTATTAAGTGTCCACACCCGTGTTCAATGTCAGGAGTGTCAAGTATCCATACTGGTACTTGAGGTGATGAACGAAGAGTCCAAGATTCATTTATGTCCTTTACCCATAGTCCCTTTCTTAGGTCTCCTGTCTTTTGCAGGTCATCCAAATTCTGGTAGCAATGAAGCTGAGTTGTTCCCATGCGGAAATTACAATGGAAGCACTGTGGAGGAAAATTGTAATAGAAGGATGAAAGACTTGATTTTAAAGCAAAAAAGGGAAATCCGTGAATTTTGCAGAACTAAGAGGGATAAAAGGGAGATATTAGAAGAAGAGCATCGGCTGGAGCTGGATCTTATCAGTCAAAGATGTGCTGAAGCAGAATTAAAACAAGAGGAGCTCCAGAAGTTAGATCATGTGTTCAAAGAGAAAGTTGAAGAACTCAATCGCCAGATGGACATCAAGAGGAAAGAGCTGGATGATATACAACTGGCTTCAAGGATGAAGGAAAAGCATATGAAGGATAGGTTGTTCGCGTTATTAACAACGAAGAACGCTGAGGGTTTAACCTCATCACTGGTAAATGCACCCTTATTGGGCTCTGAATTTGGATCACAAACTGTTGGCGTGGTTAAAAATCCTCTTTATCCTTCAGCAGAGATCTCCGACACTGTCCAACAGTCAGAAAGCCAACAGACAGAAAGGGTTGAGCTCGGCTCAACAAAAGGGTCAATGCAACATAGTGATCCTCCTGATCAGATGCTGACAGAAACAGTGGTTCTATCAGTGGGATCTAATGGAGATGATGTGGTATCAGTGCCCAGAGTAGCAGTATTCGGTACTGCAGACCTCAATAATCTTGTTGTTGCACCTGAAAATAGAGCTTCCCGTGCTTCATCCCCTTGTGATAGACAACCTGTTCTGCAGCATACATCAAACACAGAAATAGGAGGTGGCTTGACAGACATGGGAGCTTCTAAGGAAACTTCGCCAGGGTTAACAGGTGTTAGCAGATCTTTGGAGTCTGATGGTGAAAATGATATACCAATCGATAAATCTATTTTATGCACCATAAATGAAAGTCAGATGTTATCTGGACAGAATGATACGGAGATGTTGGCAAACATACCTAGCAGAGAGATGCAGGATGGGAATGATATCTTGGAAGCTCCTGTTGCAGCATCTAATAGAGTTCCTAAGAGCAGAGGTGCAGACTTGGAGACCACCTCTATAATGGGGGGACAGCAGAGTAGTGAAAGTGCGACTGATATGACTTCATCTGTATTAGCTCAGAGCACCTGTGTGTTGGTGCTGCCAAAAACATCTAATGGAGTTCCTGAGAGCAGAGGTGCAGACTTGGAGACCACCTCTACTATGGGGGGTCAGCAGAGCAGAGAAAATGTGGCTGATATGACTTCATCCGTATTAGCTCGGAGCACCTGTGTCTTGGTGCAGCCAAAAACATGCACAACTCCAGTTAATTCATCTCCATTTCATGAGGTATACATCAGTTTTGTGTATTGTTGTTTGCCGAATATTTACTTTTTTCAAATTTGGCTTATGTACTATGATAGTTGTGTAATTATTTGAAGTTATTTGAATACAAAATAGAGTAGATAAATTTCCATTCCACCATAATCAGTAAGGTTCAAATTTTGCAGGGGTTGAGAGACAATACGCAGCCTCATAGTAATGTTGGTACCTGTCTGAACATTTCTTCTATGGGATCAATTAGTAGATCTTTGGTTGAAAACAATCTAGGAGTATTGGCTTCTGGGCAAGCACCCAACATTAGCATTGAGCCCCTAAACAATGTATCAAATTTGTGGACATCAAATGAACCTCAACATTGTAGTTTATCTCAGCATAGATGTCCAGAGCCTTTTGCAACTTTGCCAAATAGAGAGGTCTACGGTGATGCATCTGCTGTGCAACAGTCTGCTGGAGAACGTGATGGAGAGACCGGGGGCAGACACGCCACTGACTGGCCTAACATTTCTACTGTGGCCGGTCAACAAGGCATAGGAAATGTGACGGATTTCCCTCCATCAAGTTTAGCTGTGAGCAGCTGTATCTCGCGTATCTCGCTGCAGCCACAAACATGTAGTGTTTGGGGAAATTCTTCAGCTTTGGAACAGGTATGGGGCCATCTTTGAATGGTGGCATATGTAGCATTTATTAACTAAATCTATTGAATAGTGGTTTGTGGGCTATGGTTTTTCGCTTTTAGGTTCATCCCTGAACTATACTTCATAGATCTTCTGCTCTTCCATCACCAAGAATCCAAAAGTGTGCGAGGAGATAAACCTTCTCTATGTGCAGTGTTAGAGCCTGGTTTTTCCCGAAAAAGATGTCGTGGAATTCCCTCTGTCCAGTCGTTTTGTTTTCATACTTTGTCAAATAATGCTTCTTATTCCATGATTATGCTTATGATTCTTTTAGTAATAGGATACAACAATGACCGAGTTAAAAAATCGTAGTGTTTGTCATGCCACTACTACAATCAGGTCCAGTAATGTGGCGGCTATGGTTGATTAGATGTAGGGTGGTTGGATCAGGTTGTCTTGGTTTCTATGCCCATGGGCAATGGTTGACTAAGAGACCTTATGAATTGTTATAGATGGAAAACGAGAAGAGAAGAAAAATCAAAAGAAACTGATGATACAAAGTACAGATTGTGCACAAAGCTCTTAAGGGGGAGCTGGCTGCATAGAGCAGAGATTGGGGTCTGAGAGTGTATTATACGGATCCTCTACAGCTTTTAAATCTGTGAAGCGGTACGTGCAATGATTGATTGGGAGAGACAGATAACATGGCCAAGAATTGAAGTAAAATCTGATTGTTTTGAAGATTTCAAGCTGGTGGAAAAAAGAACCCTTAGATTACTCCGACTTTAGTGTAGTATTTGATGACATTTTACATTTCAGAATCTTATTTGACCATGTTAGTGTAGTTTATGCTCCTCGTCATTGCAACGAGGTAGCCCACCAATTGGCTCGCAGTGCAAGTAGCTTTACTGATGATGTACTGATGGATGACTTGTTTTCTATTTAAATGACATCTTTCTTTAGATGTCAAAAAAAAAAAAAAAACATTTAAATTTGTTAAATTTTCATAATTTTGTAAAATACTTCTGCAAATCCTACATAATTGGTGGCTTATTCTTCCAATATGTCCGCAGTTTTTTCTTCTACATCCATATGTTACGGACATCTATTTGCACCAGTAGCTACTAGCTATTAAGAAGACAATTGGGAATTTGTCCCACTATATAGTACTCCCTCCGTTCCAAATTATTCTTCTCATTTGCTTTTTGGTGGTCAAACTTTAAGAACTTTGACCATCATTTATGAAAAATGTATAGTAAATTAGTGTAAAATTATTATTATGAGATTTGTCTTGAAAAGTAGTTTTCAAGTATGATTTTATATAATAACTACGTAATATATAATTGTAGATCATGATAGTCAAAGTATTGCATTAGAGACCGTGAAAAAGCAAGTGGGTAGAATAAATTGGGACGGAGGGAGTAATAGTGTTATTCCTTTTTACTTTTGCTTGCTCAGTATGTTTGTTCTGTTCATGCAGCCAATGATTTCTACAAATCTTCCTTGTAATCAGATGAGACAAACTGCTGGGACTTTGGCTGTACAAGACTGCCAAATCCCTCCAATCCGTGCCTTGTGTCAGTCAGCTCAAATTCGAGCTCCACTGGGAAACTTGGGGTCATGTGATTTGCCTGTGATGCAGCCTACGGCTGTTGTGAGTTTACCATTTCAGTCAACTGGTCATCAAGCCCAACCTTGTAACCCAACTGTTGGAGGGACAACCATGACTCAACCAACCAATAGCTACTTCCAAGAAAGCTCGTCTCTGAGGCACAATGTACTCCCATTATCCGACCGTGACCCGCTCCAATATGAGCTAGTGAGATTGCGGAAGGAGGAGGAGGAAGAAGTTCAGTTTTATGAGGATAAGGTTTCTGCTTTACCGTTTTATTTTTTATTTTTCTTTTATCAATTTTGATTCTAATAGAATGAGCTGCATGCTGGTCTGACGCATCATGAGTCGCCCCAGCTGGGCAGTTTTACATACTCTCTTTGACCCATTTTGTATGCTTAGTTGTTCGTTTTTGGGATACCCCGTATCATGTGCGTTGTTTTTAAAGTAACGCAAATAACATTCTTTTCAACCTGTACCCCCTCATAATTGTGGGTAGTAATTAATGAATTCATCCTTGAATTTTTTCTTAATAAGTAATAAAATTTCTTTTACGTACCCAGTGCAAATACATGAATGATTATCTGTCAAATTTCTTTCTGTTGGCTAAATTCTTAAATATCATGTTCTCTTTACCAAACCATGCAAACAAAGTGGGATGGGAAGAGTATTTTGCTCTACTTGTGTAATTGAGTGTCATTGTTTCCCTCAATTGGCAGCCTTCTCCCATACCCGTATTCTAGGTGCACCGTTTTCATTTGTTCACATATATGAACAGGTGATGCAGCTTAAATGTGCTCGCGAGAAGGAGTTTGAGGAGGTACATAGAAGTATGATTTAACTCTTCGGGAAGCTGGGAACGAGTTGCTACTTAGGAAAGAGGAACTTCAATCCCGGTTGTCAAAAGTTAGTGCTAATTTGTTATTGGCTAAGACATGGAAAGAAAATTTTCAGAAACGAGCGCCATCTGCAATGTCACACGGTATAGGACATCTCCCATTTTTCCCTGTTCTTTTCCTAGAACATAAAGGGTAGTATGTTCTCCCTTTTTTTTTTTGTCTCAATTCAGATTTCAGGTTTGGGGGATTGGGGAAACTTATTGGGTTTTATTGAATATAACCAATGCTCATGCATTAACAGAATCAACACTCTGCATGTAGGTACTTTTACCATATAAGATAAATTTTGAGGCAGGGAGTGAGTTATAACAATAATATTTCTATGCCTTTGCTTCCTTCCCTTCTGCACTACAGTACTTGTCAAATCCTAATAAATGATTTGGAAAATTAATCTTTTTACATGTTATTCTTATACCTATGTTTAGCCTTTCCAGTCTTTATCTTCCTGACCTTGTTGCAGAACCGCTCTGCTCATTTTTGCTGTAATCTAACTTCACTAGTTATTCTTGCAGAAGCCCTGTTAACTGCGGTTCTCCAGCTGTCCACCCCGCAACACCACATGACTGAACAGAGGTTTCTTCCAACTGCTGAACTGACTCCCCCACCGGTGCAGGTGGTTAATGAATTGTCTGAACTGATGTCTTTTAATCCAGTCAGACAACATACTTCGTCTGCACTTAATACCTTCAGAAACCCTCCTGTGGGCCCCAGCTATCATTCACAGCCCCCTCCACTCCTTGGACCAGTAACTTCGACGCTGAGACTCAATGCCTCGGCACTGTTTTCAGGGATGCCAAATCAGCAACAGCCGACTCGGCAAATGCTGGTTCGTCCGCATGGATTATTGCGTGGTTCATACCATCTCTGTCAGGGTTCAGGAATTCAAGTAAATCTCAATGGCACAGCTGAAAACCCTGTTACGCTGTAGCTTTCTGTCCTAAAGCCTTTTCTTTTTCTTTTTGTTGACATGACACGGCAACTGAGATTCCACTCCTGTGAAATGGTTGTATTTTTGCTACATGGTGCCGGATTTCATCAACCAAGGGTCAATTATGTGGGTGGCCCTCGTTTTGAAGCCATATATGTATGTATCTATATATTGTAAATGGCTTAGTCTGACGTGATATAACATTTTGGGGAGCTGAAACAGTTGTGCTGTTGAGAACCTTTTTGTACAGAACAGTAAACCATGGTGAAGGGCGTAATAGAAGTGCTAATTATGTACTTGTGCTGTTGTCTCCACATCATGAACTCTCTCTTAATGTACCTTTCTTTCTTTCTTTTTTTTTTTTTTTTATCAGTGGTAAACAAATTACATAGACTTTCTTGCCCGACCTGCTAAGCCGTGGGCTTCTTTGTTAAGGCTTCTACTAATATGCGAAAAACAAACCCAATGAAAAGGGTCTTCCCTTTTATGGATATCTTCGATGATGGCTTTGACTTCCTTGTTTGGGGTCGCCTTTCCGTTTAGTTGTTGACGTATATTCTAGAGTCTAGTTGTTGACGTATATTCCACGAGTCTGAGAGTATATGGATGCACTTTTATTCCATGCGCTGAATATCATTCATCACTTCCTCTATTGCCATGGCCTCTGCTTGTAGAGAACTATTAGCGAAGAAACCCATGCGGTTTTGATGTTTGACGCACCCATCCTCACTAGTAACTATCCATCCACCTCCTGCTTTCCTTGAGTCGCTCTTCCAAGCTCTATCAACGTACACCGACCAGACTTTTTGGCATGAAGAACTTACCTGATTTTCTTGATCCGTATCATAATCAACTTGCGAGTTGTCTAAGTTAGTAACATCCCTCCTAGTTCTATTAGCATCCATCACTTCTAAATAGTGCTCCTAGATCCAGTTCATGATGGTTCGATCAGGCGGCAGTCGACTCTTTTGGAAGACCAGGCCATTGCAAATGATACATATAGTCCAAAGTATTGCAAAGAACATCAGGATTCCATTGTGCTCCTCGCCTGCTCTTTGTTTCCTTAACATATCAATCCAGTTGCTGACCCACTTGTAGAAGGGAATGTAAAAACATCCTGTCACTCTAAGACCCAACTGGCTTGCTGCCAAAATTCTAGCAGAGACCTCATAGTGACTGAACACATGTCCTATTTTTTCCTCATACATGTTACCTGTATTGCTACATAAAGGCCAATGGACATAATTGATTTGGATATTTCTTTTCTTGAGACCCTTGCGTAGGGGAAGTGCATTGTTCATCCCTTTCCAAAGAAAATTTTTCAATTTCTGTATGCATTTAATTCCCCAAAACCGTCTCCAATAAACATCCTTTCTTGGGTAATTGCCTACCTGCGTGTTCTCCCCTTGTATCCGTCTAGCCAAGGCATACCCTGAACGAACCGTGTGCTCACCCGACTTTGAGGAATTCCATACAATGGAGTCCTCCATTCCATTCTCTGGGACATATGTTGCTAATATTCTATTCGCCACGTACTCGGGAAAAGTGATCCGATGAGCCGCTCATTCCATGATTGATTTTTAAGAAGATCACATACCTCAGAGGGCATCCACGTACCATGGGTGACCTTAGTATTATCCCTGTTTGTACTCATGTTAGCAGGTATTTCACCCTCAACCCAAGGATGCTTTTAGATGTCAATGTCTTGGCCATTGCCTACTCCCCAAGTGCATCCTTTTTGTAAAAGCTACATGCCCGACGCTATTCCCTTTCCACCCCCATGAGCGATTCTGCTTGATACTTGTCAAATCAAACAAAGTTTTGTTATTTAATCCGTACTTTGCACCAACTACATTTGCCAAGATCGACCCAAGATTTTGAACAATTATCCATGCCTGCCTAGCTAAGAGAGCTTGATTGAAAGATTTAACATCTCTTATCCCAATCCCTTCCAATCCCTTTGGTTCAGTGATCACCAGCCAAGATCGCTAGTAAACCAGAGTAGAATTGCGGAAGCCGCCCCACCAAAATCTGGCAATGAGGGAGTTTATTGAGTCTGTAACCCTTACCGGAATCCTGAAAAAAGAAAGACAAAACATTGACAAGGTAGAAAGAACCGAAAAAATTAACGCTAATCTTCCAGGCGAGAGGAGAAGGCTCTGCTACAAGGAGAATCGATCCCGAACGCGCTCTAGAACATTGTGAAAAATGGACTTTTTTGTCATGCTAAAGTCCAGCGGCAAACCCAGATAAATACTAAAACTAGATTCGGATCAGACTTTCAGAATGCCCCTGAAAATACGAAGGAATCTTCACGGAGTATTAGGACTAGCAATAAAGACGGATTCCTCCAAATTGATGACTTGACCCGAAGCTGAGTAGTAAGTGTCCCGAATCTCCTTAAGCTTCCCACAAGCATAAAGGTTAGCTTCAATGAAAAAGGTAGAATCATCCGCAAAGAGGAGGTGAGAATTTCTTGGCCCATTTCTAATGGTTGGATGCCCTTGACAAGCCCATCCTCGGTTGCCTTATTCATTAAGCCAGTCAAGGCTTCTGTAACAATATGAATAGGAAGGGAGAGAGCGGGTCTCCTTGACGCCGTCCACATGAAGGCTTGAAGTTCTCCAAGGGGATGCCATTAATCACAACTTAATATGACACAGTTGATACACAGTTCATGATTAAGTTCACCCAAATGATCTGGGCACTGAAAATGGGTGAGGGTGGCTGCCAGGAAATCCCACTGAATTCTATCATAGGCTTTGCTCATATCTGCTTTAACTACCGTACAATAGCATTTACCTTTAGTAGTTGTTAACACCAAAATAGTATCCCCCTAACGACCCTATGATGATAAATAATCTACGGTATGGATTCCAAAAATTTGTAATACCCGAAATATTGAAAACCAGAAAAATCCAAAAGTCAACCGAAGTCAGAAGGGCAAAATGGTCATTTCACTTCACCTTTGAAGCTTCTAGACCTCCCATAGGATTCCCGGCCAAGGGAAGTAAAAACTCTAACAAACACATTAAATCAAGGGCCAGCGATTGAGGCCCAAATCGTTGCCCACCCAACAATTTGGACCATATTCGATCGCAGCCAGCGAATTGACCCATATTCGTTGGGCCAGGTGGCGATTTGCAACCAAATCGCTGTCTGTTGGCTCTCCCCTGACCGTTACAACCTAGATGCATGGTTCAGCTTCCATAGGCACTGATCGAATTACAGTAGAATTGCCCCGTTCTCAACGAATTGATCCATATTCGTTGGGCCAGGTGCATTAAATTTTCCATCACTATATAAACCCATGCATTAACCATACGTAACATACAACAATAATCAATCCTAAACTCAGAAAAAACACCCAGCAACCAGAAGCCATTTCCTCTCAAGCTTAAGAATCTTTGTGAGCATTTTTCTCATATTTTCTTAAACCAAAACTCCACAAAAAACCCCTTTAAACACAAACCGTTTCATCAAGATTTCGCGTATAACAAAATCCAGGGCAAATCCCATCCAAAGGTAGATTCCCGAGGGTCCTCCCCTCCTAAGGCACTCCT
>ONZA01010861.1:65183-80015 GCA_900322205.1 Kewa caespitosa | reverse complement strand
ATTGTAGACTAGAAACATCTAGTAAGTTAGACCTATATGTTTATCGACATAGTTTAAGATGATTTTCCCTTTAACATGTTTTGGATTTTCCCCAAAACCCCTACGTCTCTGTTTTGTTATGATATGATGATGACACCAAGACAAATTGTACAAATATTTGGGCCTCCATGTGGGAAGGAGCTCCAGCTCCCTTAGAAAAAAACAAATTATTACATGCCCTATATGTCCACATGAATGATGTGTACTTCACAAAAGTAAGCAAGATTCTAACGTCATTTACTGTTGACATAATGTGCTCAAGTAACACAATTACATCAAACAAATTTTCAATCATAAATTTTTTTGTATACATCAAATATTTTGCAATGCATTTGTTTGGTCCCATTTCCCAGGGTCCATGTTGACCGTTGACCATGGTCTTTTTCAAGAGTATTTTCGACAACTTGCCATTCATGAGGCATCCCAACGAGTTCGCCTTCCCTTCCCAGGGGCAGGTCGAGGAGGAACACGACCCTCCACGCGAAGGACATTATGACCTATAGGGTGTTTCCCGATATACTCATTAGATATGGAGATTTCCACAAAGGGAATGGTGTGCTTGGGCCCTTACATGCCCAAGATCCAACCGGCCCGATGGAGCACCGTCATCCCACCGGCAAGTCCCCAAACCCTAGCTAGGTTTGAGGGGAATCAAATCCTATAAAATGACCTACACACATTCCAAGAAGGTAAACCCAAAAGATTCTCTCATTAACTGCATAATTATTACACTTTTCTCTCAGCATTGGTTCCTAGAGTTCTTGAGTCCGAAGTGCAGATCCACACTTTTTATTTGCCCCTTGGCCTCTCGCGTGGCTGAGTCTCTCTTCAGTTATTTGGAACTGATTTTGGCATCAGATTAATGATCCCGACCTTGTCAGGGGCAGTTCATGTGCCTTAATTTTGAAGGTCACCTAGGACTAACAAGAAGGACCTTGGAACTCCTCGCTTCTGAAGCAACCTAAACTACTTCAACCCTTTGAGTTTCAAGGGACCACTTCGGCACCCAAAACCTCCTGAAACATTTGGCGCCATCTGTGGGGAGTGTCTAGTTAATAGTTGCATGAGATTAAGGAATAGCAAGCACATTCAAACACTTTCACCAAACCAGAATATGTCTCATCATAATTCAGCCTCCACTAGCTCGTCAACCCGCCTCACGTCCTCCTCCAGTACCGTTCACCCGGGAAGAGCTTGTCGCTATCTAAGCGAACATCCTAGGGGACATGCAAAAGATGTGCATAACTCTACAGGAGACTATCCGTGGGAACAAGGAACAGGGGCAAGGAGCAAAGAAGCCTACACCGAACATTCCTAGCCCCTAGGGGCGAGATCTGTCAAAGTCTACACAAATATTGAAGTCTCCTCCTTTTCAGTTCAGCCACTCGAGCATTTCTAACTCCAAATCAAAGGGGAGGAATTCAGATCACATGAGCAGAAGGAATCGATCCTCCAAGAGCTCGGGAAAGGCCAAATCTAACCTACGGCGTGAACTCGATGGGATCCTTAGGCAAATGATGAAGAAATGAATGACCTTAGGCACTTCCTAAGGTTCAGAGAAGCTGAAAAGGAAAAAGAAGAACGCAAGTGAGAGAAGAACGACAGATCCTGGGAGGCTATCGCGAGTCGTCTAGAAAGTACTTCAACCTTGGAGATACCTCAGATCTAAACATGAGGGTGCCGTTTAGCTAAGAAATTATGAAGTACCCAATTAGCTTCAACGCGAGGATAGGGAAGATCAAGAAGTACAACGGTACTACCTCCCCTAAAGAATACATATTGGCTTATGATGCAGCCATGATGACCCAAATATGAAATGACGCAACCATATGTCATCACTTCGTGGGAACCTTGGAGGGTCGAGCTCTGATGTAGATGAACCATCTACCTCGTAATAGCGTGCGTAGCTACGAAGAGCTGTGTGAAATCTTGATGGAGAATTTCATGACCTGCAAGAAAACGAGGAAGTGTTCCAAAGACCTCTTCAACATTACCCAGGGCAAGAACGAGATCATGAAGGATTACGATAAGAGGCTCAATGAAGAGTGCCGGAGATAACCAAGCTAGATCCCATCATAGCTTGTAAAGCATACATCAAGGGCATCGTTAAAGGTAGCGAGATCCTTCAAAACTTTGAATCACATGAAGCTGCAGGGACAAAGTCTGACCTTAGCTTATGTCCGAGCATACTCATCTAAAGTCTTTACTACCTAGGAAAGGTCGGGTAGAGACATGGTGACGGGCAACTACTGGGTTGACATGTTTAGGGAAGGTCGAGGTACTCGACACGGAAAGCACGATAGAAGGAAGGCAGGGACGTTGAATGTCAAGAAGCTGAAGTTCAAAAAGGCTAGAGCAAACCGCAGCAAGGGAGGACGAGCCTCGGCAAAGAAGCAATTCAACTTAAAGGCTCCTAAAAGCCTAGTAGTGAACAAGATCCTAAACTGCAACCAGGAGGAAGTCCTGGCCAAAATAGATCCCAAAATGCTACTCGACCCAACCCTGATGAAGGAAAGCAAAAACAAAAGCTATTTCTTTTGCCACTACTACAAGGCTAACAGGCACAACACAAGATACTACCGGGAGCTCGGTAGCCATCTGGAGAAACTGGCAAAGGATGGCAAAATCAACCATTTCCTAAAGGATACGACAAACACCTCCGTACAGTCGAACCATGGAGCAGGACAGAGTTCCACCTCAGCCTCGAATTCCTACGAGGTCGCAGTCATCTCAGATGGTCCGGCTATAGGAGGGTTGACTAACAAAGCAAGACGAGCTAATCTCAGGTCCCTCGACCAAATCCTGTTGGTTGAGGAAGTCCCCAAGTTCGGGAAACCTATCTACTTTGATGGGTCTGATGCTCGATCGCTACAATACCCCCACGACGACTCTCTGGTCATAGAAGTAAAAATTGCAAGTACCCTATTGAAAAGGGTGCTCGTGGATACTAGAAGCTCAGTGGACGTCATAACTTATGGATGTCTAAAGGTCTCGGCTATTCAGCCAAGAAAGTGTTGCCCATTAGCCATCCCGTGGTGGGCTTCAAGGGGAATGAAATCATTCCGATAGGAAGCATACAATTGCCACAAAGAGTGGGAGCAAAGAACGAAGCGAGGCGTATCATCTCCAAATTCCTTGTGGCTGATGTGCCCTTGGCATACAATGTATTGCTCTGCAGGCCCTCCCTCAACAAAATCAATGCACACATTATAATGGTACTGCTCACAATGAAGTTCCATCGAGACGATGGTGATATTGGAAAGATATGCGGACACCAAAAAAACAGCTCGATCTTGCTATGTACAATGCCTCAGCAAGAGTTCCCTTGAGGGGAAAAAGGTCCCCACAACTAGTCAAGTGCCAGAATCAAGGAAGAGGAAGAGGGACACTGCTGTTGTACTTGAGACAGCCAAAGAAGGACAAGGGAAAAGACGTTCAATGCCTAATGATAGACGTCCCCTCGTCCGAACTTCTTGATGCCAAAATTGAAGAGCAAGAAAGAGCCAAGCCCTCAGGGGGCAAAGTGGAGGTCATCCAGGACCCAGCTCAACCCAAGCGCATAACATATCTTGGTGATGACCTCAACGAGGCCCACTATGGACGAACTTTCCTCATTGCTCCGAGAATACCAGGATGTATTCGCCTTTGGACCCGTTGAAATGCCTGGGATCAGCAGAGAACTCATGGAACACAACCTCGAGATCAATCCGAAGCTGAAACCGGTGAAACAAAAGAAGAGGCACCTAGGGGAGGAACGAAGTCAAGTCACTGCCGTAGAAGTACGGAAACTCCTAGAAGCAGGTTTCATCAAGGAGTTCAAGTATCCGAAGTGGCTCGCGAACATAGTCATGGTTAAAAAAGCAAGCGGAGCATTACACTGATCTCAAAAAAGCTTGTCCGAAAGACCCATTCCCCCTGCCTCGGATAGATAGGCTAGTGGACTTTTTGAGTGGCCACAAGCTACTAAGCTTCATGGTTGCCTTTTCCGGGTACCATCAGGTCTTCATGAAGAAGAAGGACCAAAGCTCCACAGCCTTGATCACAGATGAAGGAGTATTCTACTGCAGGATGATGCCATTCGGCTTGAAAAATGCAAGGGCCACATTCCAACACCTAGTCCAAAAGGTTTTTGAGAACCAAATCAGCAAAAACTTGGAAACTTATGTTGACAATCTAATCACAAAGAGCGTCAAGTCGTCTAATCACGTGGATGACCTCAAAGAGACCTTCGAAATCCTTAGGGTGAATCAAATGAAGTCAAACCCCAACAAGTTCGTATTTGGAGTACGTGGGGAAAAATTCCTCAGGTAAATGGTCAATGAAAGGGGAATCGATAGCAACCCCGAGAAAGTTCAAGTCGTCCAGTAAACGAAGCCTCCGAGGTGTGTTCGTAATGTTCAGAAGCTCGGGGGATGCATAGCCGCGTTGAACCACTTTGTATCCAAACCAGCCGACAAATGTGCTCCCTTCTTCAAAGTCCTGAGGAAAGGAACCAATTTCGAATGGGGGCATGAAACCCAGGATGCATTTGAAAAGCTAAAGACCTATCTCGGACATTTGCCTCGAATATCCATCCCAAAGGCCGGCGAACAGTTGTACTTTACTTCGCAGTGTCCGAAAGAGCAGTTGTTTTAGTACTAGTTCGAGAAAACGAGAAGATACAAGAAACGATGTACTTCACCAACCATGCCCTAAGTGGAGATGAATACAGCGACCCCTGAAAAGTTTGCTCTTGGGGTCCTCATTAGTTCGAGGAAGCTGAGGCCCTATTTTCAAGAACATCAGATCATAGTGCTCACCAACCAACCTCTGAAGAAGATACTCGGCAGACCTGAATCCGTCGGCAGGGTCCAAATATGGGCTCACGAACTAATGGACTACGACATTGTCTACGAACCACGAAGGGCAATCAGCAGCCAAGCCTTGGCTGACTTCATTGCCGAGTTAATGCCTTCGGACCACGTCCTGAAGGCCTGGGTCGACCACTGGTCCATGAGCATAAACGAATCATCTTGCAAGGCCGGAAGTAGGCTAGATAGTAATTTCCTCCCTTGATGGAGACATATTCGAGTTTGCAATGAGGTTCAAATTCCAGGCATCCAACAATGAAGCAGAATACGAAGCTCTCCTTGCCGGATTAGCTATAGCCCACGCCGCAGGAGCCCAAAAGATACGAGTTAAGATGGACTCACAGTTGGTGGTTTCCCAAGTGAATAGGACTTACGAAGCCAAGGGAGATGGCTGAAAGCCTATCTCGTGAAGGTCACAGAAGAAATAAACAGTTTCAGATAAATGGTCATGGATCATGTGCCCAGGTCAAAGAATAGTCATGTCGACGCACTGGCTCGACTAGCAAGTTTGTCCGTCGAAGGCATGTACATAAACATCTTTGGGACGAAATTGAGAAGCGCATCATTAAAAACGGGGTGACCATCAACGTCCTAGACAAAGATGATGGCTGGATGGACTCCATCATCTCATACTTGCGAGATGGGACCCTGCTAGGAGACCCGAAAGAAGCTCAAAAGATGAAGAACAAGGCAAAATAGTTCATCCTAGAAAATGGAATTTTGTACAAAAGAAGCTTCACCCATCCTCTCCTAAGATGCGTGTCATAAAGTCAAGGGAAAGAAGTTCTTTGAAAAGAGCATTACGAAATTTGCGGAGCTCATCCAGGTACGAGAACAGTCGCGCACAAAGTACTTCGTCTAGGTTTCTACTGGCCCACCAGTCAAAGAGACACGGTGGAAATGGGGAGAAAATGTGACAAATGCTAGTACTTTTCGCCTATACCTCGGCTTCCTTCAACCGAGCTTACCCCCTTCCTAGGTCCCGTGCCTTTTCATCAATGGGGCATAGACATTCTAGGACCTTTTCCCCCAGCAGTCGATCAGCTAAAGTTCGTCATAGTGGCTGTCGACTACTTCACGAAGTGGGTGGAAGCCCAATGTGAAAAACACCACGATTACTAATGTGAGAAGGTTCATCCTGGAAAACACCCTCACACGATTTGGAGCACCTTGAAAGATCATCTTCGACAACAGACGGCAATTTGATACCCCAAAATGTGACTGACTGGCTAGAAGAAAGCACTGTGAAAGCCAGCTTCACAGCAGTAGCCCAACCTCAGACCAATGGTCAAGTGGAGTCCAACAATAAAACCTTAGTAATCGAAATTTAAAAGAAACTGGATGGGGCCAGAGGATTATGGGCATAAAAGATGATTCAGATAATCTGGGCCACGAGAACCACTGAAGAAGGCCATTATGGGAGAAACTCTGTTCAATCTGGTGTATGGCTCAGAAGCAGTCCTTCCAATTGAAATTCTCAAAGGAAGCCCGAGGGTGGAGCACTTTGATGCTGAGAAGAACTTTGAGGAACTCAGGCACCGGTTGGATCTCTTATCCAAGGTCAGAGGTGACACCCTCTTATGGCCCAAGGTATACAAATAAAAGATGACCCAGACATTTAACCAACAGGTCAAGATAAGAAGACTTCATGTAGGAGACCTCGTGCTGCGAAAGATGGAATCCATTGGAAGGCAAAACGAAGAAGGAAAGCTCATGCCTAACTGGGAAGGTCCTTACAAGGTTATTGAAATAATAGGACCAAAGACATACTGCCTCGAAGCACTGGACGGATGAAAAATTCCAAGGTCGTGGAACATCAACAACCTATTTTGTTTTTACGTGTAATAAGTTCACTATAGAGCTTATTTTCTTTCTTTTTTAGGGGTAGGCACCCCCAGAAAGCCTCTTATGTTATTTTCTCGTCTGAGGAACTCGTCTTGGAGTTACCTCGGGGTCGACACCCCCCAACACCCAAGAATAAAAAGTTCTTCCTAATTGTTATTCCTTCTTAAGTGTCAATTCACAGACAATCTTCTGACGAAGTCCTATCCCGAGGACCGTCTGAAAAAATTCCCACCACGGGGGCAAATATGCGAACTCCTTTGAATTACGTTTTAAGGGCGAAAAACTATAAAATTTGATCAACAAGCACCTCGGTTTGTAGGCAAATAAACTAGATCATAGTTGAAATGTCCCACCCCGGGGGCAAATAAAGGAAGTAGCCCAGCCCTTCGTCAACATGGACGATAAACTATCACATGAACTCGTCCAATTTTGGATCTATATGAAGTAAACTATTCATATAAGTAGGGGCATAGTTGGGGGAAGTACCCTGAGCTGCGCCAAAAACAAACATCATGGTTTGGCTCAGAATTCGTACTGAAAAAATACTTCGATAAAAAGAAAAAGCTCAGAATTCGTACTGAAAATGACGAAGAGAGATAGCACATTTCCATTAAGTTAGGCAAAATGCCTTAACATTACAAATTACAGAGCGGAAGCAATTAAAAAATGGCAAAATCCAAAAAGCTATAGGCGAGGGAGGAGCAGGCAAAGTACATAAGGCCGGTCATAGGACAAGGGGACCACCTACACATTACCACGTATTGTATGATGAAAACAACTTTACAACACGAAGGAAACAAATCGACCTTCCCACTAACATGTCCTATGTTTAATGAGAGGCCCATTTAAGTAACATGCCGAGCTCCAACAAATCTCTCACGAAGCACGAAAGCCTACCCATTACCATGTGTTTACATGACGAGAAACGTCCTCGCATACAACATAAAGAACGAGCAAGCCAACACATTACCATGTTCATATTTAGTGAGAGGCCCACTTGGATGACCTCGGCTAGCCCTATTGCTCGGCCTCATCATCCTCGGCTGGTGATGTCTCCAACTGAAGAGCCTCGTTACGCTGGTCCTTGGGACGCATCATGAAACCTTTTCCACCAATAGATCGGGAAGGGTCGACGTTGATGGCGTCGGGCGACCCGACCACAAGGTCAGGACCGAACTCTTCCCGCAGAGGGTAGGCCAGGAGCTCCTTCAACTTGGCCCTCATCTCCTGAGAAGCCTCTGGACCTTGGGTGTCCTCGACCTATTTCACCACCATGGCAACTCGGACAGCCTTGAAGCCAGCAATTGATCAGAAGACGTCCATGAAGGCCTCCTCCATTTGGCCCTCCTTCCTCTTGGCCGCATCCTTCACCTCCTGCCAAAGGGCGGTCACCTCGGCGGTTTTCTTCGAGACCTCGGCCTCAGCTCCCTCAGCCCTCTTCAGATTCACCCTGGCCTTTGCCTCAGCCTTCGACAGGTGAGCCCTCACTTTTGCGAGCTCTTCTTTGTAGGCCTTCTTCTAGGCGGCCGCTGCCTTCTCGCGAGCCTTTCGGAGCTCGGAGGAATGAGCCTCCAGGCGGTCCTCAACATTCTTCATCCACGCTCAGAGGTTGGCATTCACCTATTCGTAGGTAGACCATGGAGATTGGCCAACTTCAACGCAATGCTCCGAGTGACCCCCGGACTCATCTTCATGTCGGTGAGGTCCTCGATAGGGATGAAGTGTTGAGTTTTGTTGTTCACCACCTTTGCATTCCCCTCCTTCGTTTGCCAAAAGTACAATGGGAAGGGGTGCACCCCGTCCGGTAGCTCCTTCTCGGCGTCGAAGTCGACCCTCTCTGAACTTTCCTGTCGAGAAGGCTCCTTCACTAGCTGCTCCTATGGTGCCTTCCACTTACCCTTGTTCTTGGCGAAAGGGGGAACTCGCTCCGTGCCACCCTTGGTCGAAGCAGACCACGATTTGGATTCAGTTCGGGGCTTCTTCGAAGAAGTCCCCAAGAGGTCGGCCACCATCTCATCCACATCATCAGAGATGAGGACAGTGACGGGGGCAGAGGAGGAACTTCCCCGCGATCTCGAGCCTCCAACGGTTGAGAAAGACTTCTCCCTCTTGGACATGCCAACCGGCATGGACTATAAAAGGAAAATGTATCAAAACTCAAGAACAAAGTGAGCACAAACACAAAAAGGTTCCTGAACACTTACGTAGTCATGGAGCTCATCCGCCTCGAGCTTCAGCTCCTCGGCCATTCTTGTATGCACCTCGGTGGTGGAGGACTGTCCCAAGCAAGTCCCGAATCTCCCCGACCTCATTGAGGGTGTCCACCATCGCTTGTGCAAAGTAAAAAGAGTTACAAAGAATCAAAGGGAGAAAGATGAACTGAACGAAACAATATTCTAAAGTACCTAGGCTCCACTTCCGACTGACCCCTATGAACACGAGGAAGTCCTCATCCCCCAGCCACCTCTGCGGCGGCTGCCAGTGCAGGGCATCTTCATCCAAACCTTGGTCCCCTGCTGACCCCTCTTTGTCTCCCACCGAAAACACTTTTGGGCGTCAAGGTCAGCCTTGAAGGGATGACCTCCCCTACCTTCAAACGCCGAACTTACTGACTCTGCCGCATTCCACTTCGGAACACCCTGAGTAACTTCGTCCCGCAGACCCTTGAGGAAGATGAAAAGTTCCTTCCAGGCATGGTTTGAATTTGGACGAGGTGGCTCTACCACGTACTATGGTTTCTCCATAAAGTGGAAAAAACCCCTCATGTGTATTGCTCGGGGTAATGGCCTTCATGATCGCCAACTAGAGCCCCAAGGTCGGATGGATCTCATGTACCTTGAATTTCGCAAGGTAGTACAAGATTATCGTTTAGCTATTCAGAGCCAGCTGGTAAGGAGCAAGATAGTAGTCTTGCAAAAGAGAGAGCGTAAAGGGGTGGACGGGCAACCGAAATTCGGCCTCGCTCATGAGCTGGCTCGCCGTGATACATTTCCCCGGCGGTCTCATCACCCTAGTTCTTGGACCCACTCTCACCAACTATTTGTCATTGGAGGACTCGAACATACCCGTTGTCAGGGATATTCCAGCAGCACTGATCTCCTCTGCTGGCCTCCTAATCTTCTTTGGAGGATCTGAGCTCGACGCCTTGGTTGCCATTACTACTCTGCGATCAATGAGGTAGCATGGTCGACAGGCAATGGTGACTTCAGAAGACAAGGGGGTTGCTGCCAGTGTTAAAGCCCGGGTACATAAGACATCAAACAAAACAGAAAATAAAATCAACGTACCGGGGGATGAAGTAGAATAGGGACTCTCAGGGAAAATGGACCTTCTTCTCTTATGAGGACGGAGGGGGCTTTGCTCGACGGACAGCGACGCAGACTCATCCTCGAGATCATGAAGCTGCCTTTTGCAGACCTCTTAAGATGAATTGTTCCCTTCCGGGCTATCGATTTCTCCTTTTCACTGATCACCGAGCCTGCGCCGTGGATGTCGAGCCAACCGGGACTGGAGGTGACTTATTTTCCTTAGGAGTCTCGTTATTACAAGGGGGCTGAGACCTCGTCGAGGGAGTTGGTTCAGTGCATTTCAGGCTCGAAGGAGGATTGTACCCCGTCCAACGGTTGAAGGGGTTGGGATTACCTTAGAGACTCCTCCATTCTTTCCCTAACGTCTCTAGTTTTTAGGCATCCAACTCTACCCCATGACGGTCAAAAGCTTTAAGGGGGTGTTGGTCTGTTATGCTCTCGCCTCTGACATGCAGATGGCCCACTTTTTCGTTCTCTAAGAACTCTAAGACCTTAATATACCCAGGGTTCCATTTTCGAATTCCCCGAAGAGGTCCCTCTCTCCTTGAGCCGGGTTAGAAGATGCAAATCCTGAAAGCCGACTAGACATAACTTAAAGAAACTACATCGGAAAAAGTGTTGCAAAGAGGTGAGAAAGTACCTGAAAAGTCTAGATCTTCGATGGAAGGAAATAATCTGGTCGAAGTAGTTGAAGATTTGAAGCCGAAGTATTTGAAGAATAAAGGACGAAGTATTTGAAGATCAAGCTCCGAAGCACTTGAATAAACAAAGACGAGGAACTTCAATTTCTGGGGATTTCCTCTCTCTAAAAAAGGAAACTTTCTCTCTCTACTAATTTTGAGGATAAGGTGAAAACAAAATGGCAAAGTTGGACATATTTATAGAAGGTTCACTACAAAACTCTAGAATCACTGACAACAAACACGTGTGGGAGATAAACGCCTGCCACGTAGCTTCTGTCTCTCTCCTCATTCAAGTTACAGAGTTGAAGAATGTACCCAGAACGGCTCGGATTAGGTACAAACCTCGGAAGACGAAGTTCGACCTAATCCGAGGGGCTAATGTTTGGGCCCATATCCTAGGGTCCACGTTGACCGTTGACCATGGCCTTTTCCAAGGGCATTTTCAACAACCTGTCATCCATGAGGCATCCCAACGAGCTCGCCTGCCCTTCCTAGGGGCAGGTCGAGGAGGAACACGACCCTCCACGCGAAGGACAGTAAGAGCTACAAGGTGTTTCCCAATATACTTGTCAGATATGGATATTTCTACAAAATGAATGGTGCGCTTGGGCCCTTACATGCCCAAGATCCAGCTGGCCCGGTGGAGCGCCGTCATTCCACCGGCAAGTCCCCAAACTCTAGCTAGGGTTGAGGGAAATCAAATCCTATAAAAGGACCTATACACATTCTAAGAAGGTAAACAAAAAATATTCCCTCATTAATTGCATAGTTATTGCACTTTGCTCTCAGCGCTGATTCCTAGAGTGCTGGCCGAAGAGCAGATCCACACTTTCTATTTGTCCCTCGGCCTCTCACGTGGCCAAGTCTCCGAAGTGCAGATCCACACTTTCTATTTGCCCCTCAGCCTCTCGCGTGGCCAAGTCTCTTTTCAGTTATCTCGAACTGTTTTAGCATCGGAGGAACGATCCCTGGACCTCGCTAGGGGCAGTTCATGTGCCTTCATTTTGCAGGTCTCCTCGGACGAACGGGAAGGACCTCAGAGCTCCTCGCTTCTCAAGCAACCAAAACTACTTCAACCTTTGAGTTTCAGGAGATCACTTCGACACCCAAAAATAACCGAAACATCATTAAATTAGCATATATATTACATGTGAATGTAATTTTATGAAGTATTCTTAGGAATAAAATTCACTTTGTTAAGAAGTCTTATTCCTCCATATAATGAGTAAACCAAATTGGTTAGGTCTATATGTTATTAATGATTTTTATACTTCATTAATTCTTATAAGAGAAAGGGAAGGGGAAAAAAAAATAATTAGATGGATTTTTTTTGAAGTCTAGATGGATTATTATTGTGACAGTTAGATAAAGGAGTATAAATGATAACATTATTGTATATTACTTTAATACTAGTTTTTAGATTAGATGGCGTCAATATTCGGCCCCTTTTTAAACCCCTCGGTCTTTCTCTCTCCTCTCTTTCTCTCTCCTCTCTCTCTCTCCATCCGAAGAAAGAACCCTAACGCGGCTAATCCCCGTTCTTCGTCAGTAAGTGCCCCTTCTGTCCTCTCTCCCTCTCTAAATTCCTGTCTTTCTCTCTCCTCCCTTATCGCTGTCTCTAGCCCTCTCTCTCCCTACCGTTCTGATTCTTTTATATTCGTCTAGATCTGCTGTCCATTTTGAAGGATCTGCTCTTTCATGCATTTAAATTTTTGTTTTACTTCTAATGGAAATTATGAGATCTTGGTGGAAAATGTATTATGTTCCTTGGCTTAATTATCAAATCGAAATGTAGATTTACAGACATTACCTAACAATGGGTTAATTTGCCAACTGAATTTTCCTTATCATTCTCATTATTGGACTGTCGATTATTTTATGCGTTTGACTTTTTTTTATAGGCTTTAACTTCACATTTCACATTTGTTATGTCATGTTTGATCCGCCTTTTTTTTTTTTTTTTGTTGTTGTTGTTGTTGTTGTTGTTGTTGTTGTTGTTGTTGTCATGTTTTGATGTTCTAGGATGTGTAAATGAGGAACGTAATGTCCGGGCCGAGAAGGGGTCGATGTTTATGAATTCATCTTTGATTATCTAGTTACCCTTCCTTATCTTTGTCTTTTTGTCTTTGCATTATCATAAAACTAGTTAATCCGATGGACGGTGACGGTGGTCTTAATATGCGGAATTGGGGTTATTATGACCCCCCCTTGAAGCATCTTAATTTGCAGCTCATGACGAACATGGGGGAACGGAAGCCGGTTCTCGGTGGTCGAGATTCTCTAATGGGGAATTCTAATGGTGGCTTTCACCAAAGGGAGTATGGGGTCCCGAGCTCTCAGTATCATGTCGATTACCTGAGGGAAGCTTGGATCCATAGGGATAAGACAATGTTTAATATGCTGCCAACTAACCACAGTTATGGTGTTCCACCTGAGGCTGCACCAACTCATCATCACCAGATGCAAATGCTCCGGCAGCCAGAGACATCCAATGAGGAAAGGATGGTTCGAGCTGAGCCTGCGACAGGTGAAAACAACAATGACCCTGTTGTTAAGAAGAGGTCAGCAGGAAAATCTGAAAAGGCGTCAAAGACGAAGAAACTAAAGACTGCCCCAAGTGGCCCAAAGGATGGGGGTAGCAGCTCGGTTCAACGAGCTAAGTCTTCTAAGAAAACCACTGAGGTTGTCATTAATGGGATTGATATGGACATTTCAAGTATTCCCATACCTGTTTGTTCTTGCACGGGAGCACCTCAACAATGTTACCGTTGGGGTTCTGGTGGGTGGCAGTCAGCTTGCTGTACGACTGGTATGTCGATGTACCCCTTGCCAATGAGTACAAAGAGACGTGGTGCAAGGATAGCTGGTAGAAAGATGAGTTTGGGTGCGTTCAAGAAGGTGTTGGAAAAGTTGGCAGCCGATGGTTATAACTTTTCTAATCCGATCGATCTGAAGACTCACTGGGCTAAACATGGTACCAACAAGTTTGTCACTATCAGGTAGATGTACAATCAGATTCTGCAATTAGCCTCACTTTGGGTTTGGCCTGCTTCTCATGTACATATTATGTCGCCTGATTTTGAGGCTCGTTAAAACGGTTTGTAGCCCTTGGAACTTGCTTTGTCCACGTCACATGTTTTGGAATTTCTCTACCTTTCCGATGTCATATTTGTTGTTTCTTTCTCATGTAGTTTTAGGGATTCCACTAATGTACTGCTCTGTTAGGGAAAATAGTGGGCAAGATTTTGTTTATAGCTTGGAGCATAAGCTTCATAGTTGACAGTATCATGTTGACACACAACTCCTATGATAACTTTCTTTTAGCTGACCAATCTTTATGAGGATGCTTCACTTCTGATATGTAAGTTACTATCCCCTCCGTGCCACAATAAACTTTCCATTTGCTTTTGGCACAATTATTAAGGTAGATTAACTCTCACCACTCACTTTTATTAGGGACCACAAAATAGTTATTACGAATGGAAATGGGAAGTTTATTTTGGGATGGTTCAAAAAGGAAAGTGAGAAGTTTATTGTGGGACAGCAGCCTTCATTTAGTGGCCCCTGTTGTCTTTTGTATCCTAATGTGGGCGGGACATTTCTAATGGCATGTGTTGCATTGCACAACAGGAACATCTTCACTGTGTACAGTTCATCTTTTGCTATGTGTTAGAACTTATACGGTACAGATAATTTTTCAAGAGGATCTGTAATGTGGTACATTAAATGGTATGTGCTGCAGTTGTGCCCTTTAAAGGGTTTGAAGTGAAAGTAGTCACGTTGCGTTGCTCAAGAACATCTTAGCACGTAAAAATCATCTTTAGGTTTGTGTATTTGTTTAACTTCCTTTTTAGGTATTGGAGAAATTTGCAATCATTATTATGTAAACTAGTTTAAGAATTGATCCTTGAGTTACATATATTAAAAATTAATTTGTCATCTATATACTTTTAAGTTGTTATTATGATGTGAAAAAAATAATATTTGAATATTCTTAATAATTTAGTAAAAGATTTAACACCGTTAACAACAATTAGCATATTCAAAAGGAATGCCTCTAATTCATCGCAAATTTAAGAGGTTAGAGAAACAAACATGGTTCTTTCT
>ONZA01010859.1:2504-16628 GCA_900322205.1 Kewa caespitosa | reverse complement strand
GTTGATAGGTGGTACAACCGAGCAAACCTCGAACTCAATTGGTCACTGCCCCTCCAAATATCCCCAGAACCTTAATCTCCTCCCATTCCCAAGTTTGACCTTGATCAAAGGGAAGAAGACCGAGGGAATTAGTGAAATTAAATTCAAAGGGCATGGGTGAGTATTGGCTGGTGTAGGTTTAGCATCCCAACCATTATGTGCAAGACATACTTACACCTTATAACTCTGTGGCATTAGCTGTGTGCCTCCTGCGACACCCTCCATAGCCACTTTCCAATGAGGGCAATAGTTTTAGAACCACCATGTGAACCCCTAGCCCCCCTTCTTTCTTGAGTTTTCGTACCAGATCTTAACTAACAAGGTGGTGCTTTTTCTCATCCCCGGCACCAGACCAAAGGAAGTCTTGCATAATATCTTCAATCTTGTGAGCCACCTTCACCGGGATTGTAAACGAACAAGGGAATGCTAGACAAACATGATTGAAGAAGTGTGATTCTGCCCCCGAGGGAGAAGGAACTCCTTTTCCAATCGTCGAACCTTCTCGAAACTTTGGAGACGATAAGAGCCCAAAATGACTCTGATTCTGGCTTGTTTCCAAGAGGCACCCCTAAATCTGTAACGGCAAACTCTCCACGCGATCACATTTACCAAGATTGATCTTCATCCCAGAAACAAAATCATTTTCAAGTAGCTGCAGCAAAGTGAGAATATTGTTTATTTCACGACATGAGCTCCCAAAAAGGGGATCATGTCATCGGTGAACTAGAGATAAGAAACAGACACTTGTTCTCTACCCACTTGAACTCTATCCACTTGAAAACCTGCAGCAACTCCTAACTCAATCCCTCTCTCAACATTCAACTTAGAGCGTTGACCATAAAAGTAAAAGAAAGGTGAAAGCGGCTCTCCTTGTCTCAAGCATCAAGATGACGAAAACCGTTCTCTTGGAGAATCGTTAACCAAAATACAGAAATGTGCATTAGAGAAACCCTCTGCGATCCACGTCCTCCATCGGCCCCCAAAACCCTTCATATATATGGCTTCATCAAGGAAAACCCAACTTAATGTATCATAAGCCTTCTCAAAATCCAGCTTAAACACCGAACCCGGATTGCCTTTCCGCCTTACCTTATAATAGTTAATATAATATTGTTATATGCATTGCTTAAACATTCAATTACAGAATAGAAAACTAACATGAATTTGAGAGTTATGGTTAGGGTTCAACACTTTTCAACCAAGACCCCATTAACCATACAACAACTACAAGAAGAAGAGCAACTCGATATAATCCCACCTTTGGCAAGGTCCTATGAGATCCAGATGTACACACCCTTAATAGTGATGGCCACACTAACGTTAATGTTAGAAACCAAAGGTTTCTACGCAAATAATAAAGTAACAATAAGTAGTATTGCAATTGATAGTCAAAAAGTTTGTAAAACGATGCACTAACTGAGTAGGAAAAGAGAAATAAAAACAGTAGTGTTTTATAGTAGTAGTAACAAACTAACAATTATGGTAGTGGTAATCATCAATTGAAGTTTGTCACCTATGATGTCTTCAGTGTTCTTCTCCCTCACTAGTGCTTCACTCGGGGCGAGTTGGGGCAAGTTCAGGGCGAGTCAAAACTAGTCGAGTTAAAATAAAATAAAACTTGACTCGACTCATTTAAGGGTCGGTTGAGTTCGGGATGGGTCAAGAGAAGGTTAACCCAAGCCTAACTCGCCTTCCACTAATACGAGTCGTGGCGAGTTCGGGACGAGTTAAACGGTTCAAATATAACTCAAAAACACAACTCAAAGCAAGATTCAAATTCGAGTCAAGTGGAGTCAAATTTGGTTCAAGATGAGTCAAACTCGAATCGAGACGAGTCGAATTCGAATCATACCGATCCGGTCCAAAACTATTTAATTAGCAACTTTTAAGTCAAAAACAAAACAATTATAATCAAAATAGCAAAATATATACAATACATAAATCGTCTTAACACAAAATATCAACCATGTTTGTAACAATTTCATGACAAGCTCTTGTTGGTCTAGTGGGTGGAGTTCCCTATGCAAACCCAAAGGTCTCGTGTTGGACTACTTAGGTAAGTATTTTTGGTGGCATGAACTCTGATAGCAAGGTTGAAACGAGTCGGCTTGCGAGTCAACTCGCGAGCCGGCTCACAAGTCGAGTTGGGTCGAGTTAGCACGCGAGTCGGGTCGAGTCGAGCCAAACAAATGAGTCGATTTGAGTCGAATCACGAATCGGATTTTCTCAACCCTAGCCTACCCTATTTGCCTATGAGTCGAATCGGGTTCGAGTCAAGTTACTCGGCGAGTCGGTTCGGGGCGAATAAAAATTGGGTCGAATCGGGTCGAATTCGAGTCAATTGAAGTAAAGCACTTTCCCTCACTAATAATAAATGGGAATGATGCTTGGGTTAGGTTATGGGAGGATATTTGGAGGGGGCAACGACCACAAGTGTTAGATTTATTCATTTGTTCACGTTCTGTCCACGGTGCGTTGCTCGCTGATATTTCCTCTAGCAAAGATGGGTTGTGGAATTTTCATCGAAGACCGCCGTCTCATGATTGGGAGATGGAAAGCTTTACCACTTTGCTTACTGTGGGATTCGCCAGCAGTGAAGTTACTCTAATCTGGGTGTGCTATCCTGAAAGGGTTGTCTATTGTAAACCATTCCTCCAATGTCTCAATTTCCCCTCAGAATGAGTTTCATTTGTTGTTTCATCTTTCAACATTCCACAAGACCCATGTGCGTGACTTCTTTTCAGCAATAGATGCTCATAATTAAGAAGATGGTGATGATGAGCCAAAACCATCCGACTTGTGGACTAGGAAAAACTTACCAATATTATGACCGTAAGCTGACCTGATCAACTAGATTGACAGGTGTAGAAATTAGTGTATCATATAATTGTGCAAGTATGTCCAATACTCATGGACTTTTGGTGGTGAAAGTAAGTGAAAAGTCTTATGTAGTTATCCACCATATGCTGTTGTATGACAGCAACCAAATTAGAGTCTTATTGCTGAATCCTAATTCCAGATGTTCATATCAATGAACTTTTTGTACTTTCTTCTAAGCTTATCTGATGATTGAATATTTTGTATTTTAGATAGAATCTGAAGATTGAATATTCCATCCTTTTTTGGGCAGATTGTGATTGCCTTTACTTACAGGAGAAATGGGGTTCTAGTTAGTTGCAAGTACCGTGATGTCGCTAAGAGATTTTGGCAGGTTTGAAGTGCATATTATTTTGCTGTCGTATTTGGCGATGAAGATGGCTTTCTGCATATTTATTTGAGAAAGCATGAGAATTTCTACTGTATTCATTTCTTTTGTCCTGGTGCAGGAAGCAAATACCGAAAGGATATTTTACGGGCTTGATGATGTAAAGAATGCAAGTGATATCATCATTGTGAGTACTCTTGTCAGCTTTTAATAATTGCAATATTGTATGAAAGTGTGTTCAGCTTCTAAAACTTTGTACATAGGTTGAAGGAGAGATCGACAAGCTTGCCATGGAAGAGGCTGGTTTCCGCAATTGTGTTAGTGTGCCTGATGGTGCCCCTCCTAAAGTTTCAGACAAGGGCGTGCCTGATCCTGATAAGGTCCACTCCAACCTAATTGCTTATTTCTATCATTTGTATATCAGTTGTTTTGGAGGATCAAGTTACTTGAAACACGAAAAGGTGAAAGGTTCTTCACATGTTACTGTTCTCTGCTAGAATGAAAATCAGAAAAGTTTTGTAACTACTCCCTGCTCCAAGAGTATTTTCAAGAGGCAAGATTACCCTGGTCCCCAACTTACGCTTCAGTCAAAGGGAATACCTACCAAAAAGAATTTGTCCCAGCCAAACATACATTATATTATCGCAGCTGAGCATCTGGAGCACGATCTTTCATCTCTTCAGGGATTGATGGACTCTCCTTTGACTTTTATCAACATGCCTTCTTATCTGATGGAGTTTCTCTGTGTTTCTAGGACACTAAGTATCAGTATTTGTGGAATTGCAAGGAGTATTTTGAGAAGGTGGGTATCATGTCACTACTCGTACTGCATTCATCATAAATAATAAGATGAAGGACAAAACCCTGAAGTAACTTAATATTATCACAGGCGTCTAGAATAATATTGGCAACTGATGG
Organism: Kewa caespitosa; assembly: GCA_900322205.1. Taxonomy (NCBI): domain Eukaryota; kingdom Viridiplantae; phylum Streptophyta; class Magnoliopsida; order Caryophyllales; family Kewaceae; genus Kewa; species Kewa caespitosa. The sequence continues at coordinate 12,466 of ONZA01010859.1, read as the reverse complement.
AGATCCTCCTGGTCAAGCATTGGCTGAGGAACTTGCTCGGCGCCTTGGGAGAGAGAGGTTTTGTTTGTAATATCTTAGTTCTGTTTCCTTGTTTCAACCTTGCTGAGATTTATATCCTGTAACATGCTCTCTTTGACTTGCAGATGCTGGCGAGTGAAGTGGCCAAAGAAAAATGAGGCCAATCATTTCAAGGATGCAAATGAGGTCAGAGCTATGCTAGCATTCTGATTTGAAATGTAGGGATTGGATTACTTTTGTAACTCTTCTGGTGGACTGCTCCTTCATGTGCTCGCCATTCCACTGTTAGTTCTCATGTCTAAAATAAACAAAGGGTAGGTCCATGATCATTTTTGAACCAGCGCCATTTGGTTGGTCAAAGTTTTGACGTTGTTTAGAATCAAGCCAGTCGTTTAGAATCTATGCATTTGAGGATTGTAAACTCTAGAGGGGAGAACATGCAGGTCTGCATAACTCCAACTACCCTGGTTTACTCTCGGCGCAGGAGAAAAGGATTCGGCGAAAGAGCTTAGGAATCTGCAAACAGATGTGAATTATGGTGATGAGGTCACCAAGAGGGTATGGGGTCGGAGTCGTTTCCAATGAAGGTTCCAAGGTGGAATGTAAACGACCTTGAGAGAAAGGCGAAGAGGGAGTTGATTTGGGAAGTTATTGTTCAGAACTCACTAGATGTTGTGTTTCTCCAGGAAACTACGGTTGACACTATGGATATCTTTTTTGTCCGAAGCCTCTGGGAGGCAAGGAACAAGGTATACATTCCATCAGTCGGGGCCTCGGGTTGTATTCTTTTGATTTGGGACTCAAGGTTTGCTTCGAGGATAGATGTTCTTCCTGGCTCTTTCACCATCTCATTCTTGTTGGATGTTAGGGGAGTGGTGGTTTGCTTCTGTTTATGGCCCTTGTCGACAACAAGACTGAACCTTCTTTGGGAGGAGTTGGGTGCAGTGGCAGGTTATTGTTCCCCTAAGCAGATTTCGGGTGGCGATTTCAACGTGGTGCGACACACACGAGAAAGATAAGGGGTGGGAAGGGGCACAACCGCACAGGAGGTAGTAAAGATTTTCATGCTGGAATTCGGGAGTGCAATCTGTGTGACCCTCTTCTTCTGAACGCCCAATTTACGTGGGTTGTGACAGGACCATGAGCGGCCTCCGCCAGAATTGATCTCTTTCTCTTCACGAATGAGGTAGAGAGTTCCCCATGTTGGTCCAAGAAGCGCTTCCTCACTCTTGCTCTGACCATTTCCCATTGCTGCTCCATTCTTGCCCCATTATGTGGGGTCTGACGCCCTTTCGATATGAAGATATGTGGTCCTTACATTCGTACTTCGACAAAAGGGTCAAGGAATGGTGGGAGGAATGTGAGGTTCAAGGGTGAAATGGCTATCGCCTTAAGGTGAAATTATGGAATAAAGAGGTTTTCAGGGATGTGCGGAAGCAAAAATAAAGTCTCTTGGGGGAAATGGCTGAGGTGGACCGAGTTTTATGTGAAGGCCCCCAAACGGAAGAGATTGTTCAGAAAGGTGTGGATTTGTGGAACAGATTGGGAGAAATGCTTCTAAAGGATAAACAACAGGATCCCCAATAGATGACGTCAAGGTGGGTGAAGGAAGGAGACGCTAATTCCAAGATCTTTGTATAAAGTGGTCAATGGGAGAAGAAAGAGGTGCTTCATGAAGGAATTAGAATTTGATTTGGAGAAGTTTTCAGTGATATTGATGCGAGGAGAAGTTAGAGAGGCCTTTCATTTAAGGTCTTGATTGGGATCCTTTGGACTCTCAATTATCCGTTCGAGGAGAAGTAAAGACCGCAGTTTTAGTATGGATCGGACTGAGGGTTCACTATGGGCTTCTTTGAGGATTGTTGGGACTGTGTGAAATACAATATCCTTGCTGTTTCTACTTTCTCGTGACTTTTACCATAATGGCGTGATGGGGAAATGCATGAGCTCGAACTTCATAACTCTTGCTCCAACAAAAGAGCGGTCCATAGAGGTTAGGGACTACCGCCTTATCAATCTCATTACGAGCATCTACAAGATTTTTACAAAGGTCCTCTCCGTCCTCGTAGGGAATGTGCTTTCCCACACTATCTCATCAGCCCATAGTAATTCTCCTAATTACCAATTGTTGGATGACTATGTTGAACAACATTGGTTTCAGTATTTTAGAACACGGACATTTACTGAGTTTTTTCATTTAACCAACAATATGGACTAAGCATTAGCCTCTTTCTATGTGGTCACTCCTTGTTGAAGATGAATTCTCAATGAACTTGAGAAGCCTGTTGCTTAATTTTTGAAGCATTGTTATTGAGTAGCTTATCAGTTTACTTATTAATGGTGACAGGTACTCATGTATTTGGGGCCAGGAGTACTGAAGCAAACAATTGAGAATGCTGAGCTGTATCCTATACGTGGATTGTTTAACTTCAGAGACTACTTTCATGAAATCGACTCCTATTATCACAAGGTTCTTGGTGATGAGCTTGGTATTTCGACTGGTTGGAGGTGCTTGGATGAGTACTACAATGTAAGCATTCCTATGATTATCAGGACTAATCAACAAAATATTACTTGGTACATGACACAACTAGACACATACCGGTCACTATGTTCCCTTCTCATTTTCAGGGTACCTTTTGAAACTGGAAAATATCTTATGCTTTTGTCATGAGTGTGAGCTTGTGTGTCTGTCTCTTGTTGTTTCACCTTTGAGATTAATTCAATGCCTAATACTTTCTCGTCAAATTAAGTATACCTTGACATACTTTTCTGCATTCATGTATGAAAGTGTTGCTCGTGATTTCACTTGCATGATTAAACCACATATGCATTTATCTCGAATTTCACATCCGGTTTGATCCATTTCACAATTTCAAAGTTTTTCTCTGTGATGTCCCGTGATGATATATATTTTATTGTTCCTGTTCCAGATATATTAGTAAATGCTCTTTGTTAATAGCAGGTTTTGTGAAACTTCAATGCTGTTTGTGATTTTGGCAGGTTGTACCTGGTGAATTGACCATAGTAACCGGTGTTCCTAATTCTGGAAAGAGTGAATGGATTGATGCTCTGTTATGCAACTTAAATCACAGTGTTGGTTGGAAGTTCGCACTTTGCTCCATGGAGAACAAGGCAGGTTATCTGTGAAATTTTGCTTTGCTGAATTTTTTCCTTTGATGCATCTTTGCTATAATCATTTTCCTTGAAACGTGCACTAAAATTACAACATAGTGGTTGCACTGCTTTGTTGGTGAACTGGGTAGTGAATATTATGCCTCTGTTTGTACCTCTTAACTCAAAAGATCATTTAGATCAAACAAATCAAACAGTCTCCCTGAGGGCCACATTTCCCAAATACATTTTTCAGTTTCCTTTTTTCTGTTTCATTCCTCGTCATCCCCTTCCTTCCTACTGGCTTACCCAGCACCAGAGACCACCTCTGCACTACTGCTAGACTCTGCCGCTGCAGAAGCTTCTCCCAACCACCACTACCTACTCCCCGTTCTGTTGAAATCAACAATCTTTCACTTCCAAAATGCACATATTATTCCTGTGTCCTCACAACTCGCTATCACAAAAAGACAACACCTTAACCAAATTGCTGTGTTAGAACTTAGAAGTGATGTTAATTTTGATTTTAAAACGGAACATTATGAAAAGACTAATTGAAGCTTGAGTGTATAATGGATGGACCTATCGTCAGTCGTCAACTGTATTTTCACTTCCTTGTGTTCTTTCATAATTCACCCCTGTCAAGCACTAAAGTTGCAGCATATTTTTACTGAGTTGCCCCCTTATTCACCAGTAGTCACCCAATCTTACGTAGCAAGTCACTCCGCCACCACCACCAAGGCTGAGTGTCAGAAGTTAAATAGCAACATTAATTCCAAACGAGAAAAACGAATACCATAAATTAATTGTTAAATATGGGGCTAGATGATCCCGTCGATCAACAAATTTGATTTAAAAGCCATGAATGCATCAAATATGCCGTTAATGTCGTTGGAGGCGAGATTCAAGTTTTACTTTGCCATTTTGATCGTAAATGGAAGTCTGGGACACAGCTGGGGAAGGGGAGGGGATGAGAAAAAAAAAAAAAAAAGGAACGAAAAAGGATTTGATGTGAGCTCTCTGCCCCTAGAACGATTGGGGACGCGACCCAAAACGGTGGTCTTAGCGACCCCACTTGGATTAGAGCAGGGTTCCAAATCTAGGGTTTTCAATTTGAAACCCTAATCTGCAAATTAGAGCATGAGTAGACACATGAGAAGGGTGAGACATTAGGGCTTATGCTCGAATGAGATTTTCGACCCCACTGCCGGCTGGAATTGACCGGTCTCCGGTGGCCAGTTGCCGGCGAGAGAGAGAAAAGGACACCAGCCAGAAACCCTGAATCTGGAACCATAGTTATGGGGCAGCACTTAGCAGCCTTCATTTCATGTGTGACTGAGGGAAGGGGGAATGGGGCTAAACTTTGTAATGGGCCTGGGCTTTAAAATTTCTGTCCTTTCTATTAATATTTGGGCCTGGGCTTCCCTATTTTATGTCGATGCTAGACTAACTAATGGCTCCTTCCTGTCTTAAAAAAAAATGTCTTAAAAAAAAATGACTCCTTACTAATGGCTTCCCTATTTTATGTTGATGCTAAACAAAACGTACCTCGTTCCCATCGTCCCGACTCAACCTAGTCCTAATCGTTCCCAATTCATAAAATGTTCGATTTTCCTTCCCGTTCCCGTCCTACGACCCGGATTGACCCTCGTTCCGTGCAACTATGCTCTGCCCGCAGTTGACACATGAAAGATAGATCTGGGTCTAAATTTCAGCTAATTCAAGAGATTGCCATTAATGAGCAGTGCCCTGCTTCGCATTTCTATGTATGTGTGGAATTTTATGTGGGCTGTGGATATTTAGATCCAGCAGTTCTTATTGGTTCTTGGTTTTCATGATAAGGGCTGTTTGTGTTTCTTCCTACTTTATTATATTTATACATATGGAATTTCAGGAAGTTTCTATTATTCCTAATGTTTGTCTTGGTTTGTATTTAGGTTCGTGAACATGCACGGAAACTTTTGGAGAAGCATTTAAAGAAACCATTTTTTGATGTTCGGTAATTCATGCTTCTTCTGCTTCTTGATTATTATTGTTTTTCCCGTTTCTTCCTGCTTGTTTCTTATGCCGGTCAAGTAACTTTCATCGCATGGCTAAGTTAGTGCTAACAATAATACGAGAAGGGATAGCGGGTCTATGGATCTGTGAATGAGTTGTGTGTTCACAGAACTGCAAAAAGAATATGGGATCTATCTAAGTTCTCCAAACTCTCTGACACGGATACGGCATTGTTACGGATCCAAGAGACGGGTACGTGAAAAAAAATTAGCATACGTGGACCCGGCATCAAAGATACGGGGATGTGACAAAAATAATTCAATTCAAAATTGAACATCATATCTCAAAGTTTAAAGTTCAACAAAACTAAGAAACTTATATAGTTAGGAAACACTGAGATAATTTTTTATTACAATCTATCTTGCTTCTTTGTAGCAATTAGACATCTATGGGTACAGATATTACACAATGGAATTCTGGCCAAGCCTTTTTCCTTGCTCTTTGTGACATCATAATGACAGTGCTAAATATTGTCTCCATCTCCTCAAGTATACTAAGGCTCCGTTTGGCCGGACCTCAACCAACTTCTATGAGGTTTAGGATGGAAGAGATGGGAGGAGGGGGAGGGTGAGGGGGGAGGATGGAGGGAGTAGTGAAGGATTTTGTTTGGTAGAGGTTGGGCCAAACTTACCCTTATAGTAGGACACTGCGCCAGACCTATAATAGCTGAAGTACCCCAAAATCCCGTTCCACAAGACAGCCTCTTCTGTCCTTTTAATAACACCAGGCTGAATCTTGCATTAGTCACTCTAACTCTCATGCAACCCTGTGGGATTCTGAACAATGTATGGGATCATCTCCTAGATGGATCCCAAGATTGGCAGATTGACACACTTGCCAAATAGGAAAATTTTTGAAGTGTAAGGGCCTAAGGGGATCCTTGCTAACCCATCAACGAGACTTGTACAGCTTTACTCGCATCCAATCACAAGCTCAATTTTTCCAGAGTCCACACGTTTTCAAACTACTCAAAATTCTCACGTATAGTCCCCGACCTAGAATTGTTTTTTTCCTTTTCTTTTTCCACTCCCTTTCAAGCATACAACTGAAAGTTACCACCACCAACAAAATATGAAAGCAAGGATGAGGGATCCTCTTGTCTTAATCCCTTAGAGACCCTAGCCATTCCGTTGGTCTCCCTATTGACCACCCAAAAAAAGAAGACCCACTGCCTTCATTTCTAAAATTCAAACTAGGAAAATGCTAGCTCTCCCTACTGAAAACCTTGCATAAACGAGATGAAAGATTTCTCGTAGTTTACCATTATTTCTAGCATCATTGCTACTTTATTCTGGCACTCTCGGTAGGAAAGATTGTGTAAGAGACGCTCCATCCATTGTACTTGTCAACTCCCTTTTTACAATTATCTGAAAGTTAATAGCGAGACTAACAGGCCTAAAATCTCTTAAGATTTAGTGGAAGCTGTCTTTCAGGAACTAAGTTAATTAAGGCCTTATATATGCTCATGGTACACAACCTCCTCCCCTAAGAACTCTAGGAAAACAGCTAAATGTATAATTTTTGTTATGAGTTTACCATGAGTCTGAGAGAGAACCACTATGAGACGGTGACAAGGGGAGATGAAGAATGTGGCAATCCTAGCTGCCTTAAAGGATTGCTCATTATAAGCTAAAGTCAATACAGGATGGGGCGGTGAGAGAGATGAGAGCGCTTTTTTACAAATTTAGCTGTATTTATGTTTTTGTCCTTATGTCACCAATATAAATTGATTGCATTTTCCGCCCAATTAGCTGCTTTTCTTTTTGTACTTGTGGTTTCCAGTAACCAATTCTGCTTTTCTTTGACTATTCTACAACATTCAGTGTCACTTTTGTTTTAGCTATCTATTTGAATGAGGATTAGTATTTTTCTCGTTAGTGAGGTGGCTTCCCTATTTGTTAATTAAACAGGGCTGCGTGCTTGGCTGTCTGCGTGGTCAAATGAAGTTGGAATTTGAATGCTGTAGTGGAAATCGTAGGAAGTGCGCTCTCACACGCACGCATGTATGTTCATGCACATGTATGCTCATTAGTTTATTTCCATAGGTCTTCAACTTCGTTTGTTCAAAAGGAAAAATTAAAACAGAAAAAAAAGAGTCTACAACTTCAGATGGTCGATTAGTTCTCTGAATGCTGGTTTACATGACTTTTGATTATTAACTTACTCATAGAGTTAGAATTTCATTCATAAGGATTGCTCCAAAAAATCGTGGGCTTATTTATCCAAGTAGCTCATGAGTCTTAGTGATAATGTGATACGTCTTGGTGGATATATGGCTACTTTCTCTTCATAGGAAGTTAGTGCTCATTTGTTTCGTCTTTCTTTCCATGTGTTAGTTTGTTTAAACATTTGAGAAAAGTATGACAAATTTCCATCGTGGTTGGTTTGGTTATTAGACAATGGGGAAAAGACCATCTATTTCCTTTGCAGGTAAAAATATAATCAAATTCTTCTTTTTGAGCACATTTCATATCTCTCGCTCACTAGATGCTCCTTCTCCTCTCTCCAATGACAATTGAGAAGTTCTTCGTGTTTCTCAAACATTTGCTCCACAAGTACTAAAGTTGCGAAGAAACAAAGATACTATACATGAATGCTAGAGTCTTGGAGTATGGAGTTTTCCTTGTACTGGTAAAAATAATTTTGCGAACCTCTTAGGTGCAAGTTGGTGGTGGCTTCTCATTTTAATTTCCTAGATACAAAGTCACAAGAAGTATCGACCTCTAAAGGATTAGGTGTTGTCATGTACGCTGTAAGCTAAAAGAGATGCAATGTAACGTCTGTTTTGTTGCAGCCACTGAAAGACGCTCTACTTTGGACTTGAGGTATAGTAATTTGGACTAAGTACAATATTTATGCTTGATATTAAGGTGAACAGAGTTGTTTGAGCCTTCAAATGTTTCTTTGCCTCCAATTGCATAACATGTGTGACGGCTTGACGGGTGTCGAGGAGTTTCATTTCACGAAATACTTGTTTGTATTTGAGTGTTAGAGATGTGCTTTTGTGTAAATCTCCTCCATAAATGTCCATCATTCATGTTTGTTGTCCATTAGTGCAACATTCAGATAATTCAAGAACTCTGTACATGGACTATGTCCATGAATTTGTCTGAAAACTAATATAACTGCTGTGTCTATTGTAAGAGAATGCATCTTTGAGTAATCAATCAGCGCTTGGTAATAGTACCTACTCCCTCTATCCCAAGTTATTGTTACTCTTACTATTTCGGGTCGTCCCGAACAAATTGTCACTTTCCGTTATAGTGAGAAATTTTTGTTGAACTCTACATTTGCTCCTTGCGCTAAATTTGTGTCTCAATGATCCCGTCTGGGACTTTGTTTGTGTGGTTTTCGCCAAGTGGGTATCTCGGTCCATCTCTTAAAATTTTAAACTTTAGGCCCAACGTGATACTAGTTTGGGATGGCGGGTGTAATGTAAATGTATATATGTCCAAACGTCCTTTACATGATTTTATATTCCTGAATGTGAAGCTTGAATATGGTGGTCCGTCCTGCAAAAATATGGATCAAAGATGTTATGTAAACTTCTGTCGTTGCAAACTTGGTTCTATGCGGAAGATTGAGCCAATGGTCAGCACATATGTAAAATTCTTATCAGTATCATTATTATCATTACCCAACTGCGTCTAAAATGAGGACTCTTTAAAAGGCTGGGTAGTGAAAGTTCTGATGTACCCAGCCTTGCCCTGCGCCTTGTGGTACACACAGAGGCTCTTTTATGCTAGACCTTTGATTTGAAATGCTTTGATGATTTGCCAAAAAAAAAAAGATTGTGTAAGACATTTCAATTTATGAAGCCCATTTTGATTTTGTATAATTATGTAAAGGTGAGAAGTTGTCGACAATGACTCTCAGTTCCAATGCAAATTGACATAATCAGATCTTGTACCTTAAAAAATAATCAGTAATGAAATTAATGGAAGTCCTGATTTCACTCAGTTTTGTTCAAGGTATCATGTCTTGCTTGCCGTGAGTTTTCGCTTTGTTGATTAGCTTACATTAAAAGCACTTGTGTTTCTTCTTCGTAATTGGTGCCTGCATTGCGAGTGCAGGTATGGAGAGTCTGTGGAACGAATGACTTTAGAGGAGTTTGAGCAAGGAAAGGAATGGCTAGATAGTACATTTCATCTTATACGGTATGATCAGTATCTGAACTCTGGACCAACTGATCTGACATAATTGTGTGTATCCCCAGAGTTGAATTCATGTGCTATTATGTTTCCGTGATATCTCCGTCATATCATTAATTGGTTTGTTTTTAGATGGGTTACTTTTCTTGGTTCGCACATTAACTAGGTTTTTGATTTAGTAAGGTGCCTTTTGCCTCTCTTTCTGTAGGCCTATACTCTTTCAGCAGTAGTGCAATATTTGGATTTGCATAGTTGGGGTGTCTCAGTATTTGCAGTTTATTCCATAGTTCCTCAGGTAATGCTTAAGTAACCACAGTTGCATGATTAGGAAGTTGTGTCCCCCCCATCGCTCCATAAGATCAGTTGTAATAAAGTTGCTTGCTTGATGGGTTGTACATGGCGTCATGGCCTACTTAACAACCCAATCTTGGCGTGCTGAGTGATGCTATCATGTATTTTCTACAAATTTGTATCTCCAGTATTAATCCATAAGCTCGGTCGTATAAAGTCCGTGGCATGGTGGCTTGTACATGGCCTACTTATGAAACCTATTCTAGCATGCTGCGGGTTGATATCAGGAAGAATTTCTTTACAAAAAAAAAAAAAAAAAAAAAAAAAAAG
>ONZA01010856.1:0-11165 GCA_900322205.1 Kewa caespitosa | reverse complement strand
GTAATTGCTACATGAATGTTTTATTGAATCTAATGGACGGATGCGGGAAATTCCTTTGAAAGGATAATCAAAAGAAGTAAGTAGCAGTAAAACTCTTGGTTATTTGTGCATCATGTATTAGTTTTAATGCTCTTTCAGTACTTTGCTTGCTCCTGTGTTCCAATATCCCCCCCCCCCAAAAAAAAAATCCCCCCCGTTTCCCAAACCCCCTCCCAACTGGCATGGTTTATACTGTTCCTTCTACAGAAGATCTGCAAGTTTTCAGCATAGAGCCTTGTGGGCATCTGAAGATGCTGACCCTAAGTACATGATGTCTGATACAGGATGCAAAGGATGCTGAAACTCTGTCTAATTTGGTCGTGTGCTGTCTCCACCTTAACAAACCTGCAACTCGATACCTGAGGTAATCTTCGGGACAATGGTCCACCCCTTTTCCTAGCTATTCCTTCTCCTTGATCTGCTGCTTCTTTTGATTGTGATTATCATATTTACAATCATTTTATTCATGGCATTTTTATGTGACTAGCTAGTGTTGCTGTTAAGCTGGTCCTTTTTGCCCTTCCCATCTCTTCGTTGTATATTTGAGAAACTTTTCAAAATGTATTTACATTGTATTTTCTGTAAACCTTTGAAGTAGCTGTAAGTATCCCTTTGGTTACAGACCATCATCTCTATGATTTGTGTTAGGAAACAAGAACTTTTATCACACGATCTAGAAATCACCTCTTCCGACTTTCCTGCTTTATGGCCCCAGTATGAACCTATTGATGCTCGAGTAATGTAGAGTTAAATCAGACTTGTTGAATCACCTTTGGCAATTAAACAGTTATTGTTGCATTTGTGCTGCTGGATGGATTTCTCTATGTTTTGCGTCATCTAGCTTCCCTTTTCCATCTCTTTCGCTATGGGTGTGTTTGGCACAAACAGCTAGCTTTTCACTAAAAGCTACTGCTTGAAGCTCGCAGCTAGTTTGTTATACTCTCAGCTACCAAACAATTTTTGAAGCTACAGCTACAGCTACTTATGTGAAGCTACTCATGCTAGCTTTCACTAAAAGCTACAGTTTTAGCTAATTTATTATCACTTCATAGCAACTTTCAACAATTTTTCACTTTTTTCAACTAAGAATTGTGAAGCTACAGCTTGCAGCTATAGCTAGTTTTGCCAAACATACCCTATATCTATTATGCACCTTCTCTTCAAACTAGACTGATCTTTAATTGTTGAATGTCATCTGGTTTTTCTTTCAAATAATTTATTTGTTCTTAAGAAATCAAGAATTTGGAGATGCCTCTCTTTTCTTGTTTTCATTATTTTCAATAGTAAAACAAGGATTCCATGGTAGACCTAATAACTATAATTCGGTAGGGCAAATTCCCTATTGGGGAAAACTGTGACCATGACATGAGGAGGTGGCTCATCTAAACCAACCCCAAGAAGGGCAGGGTAGAAAAAATTGGGGCTCATTCTAGCACCAACTTTGTAACATTAACATTAAACCACTGCACAAAAGATGCTCCTCTCAAGAATGGGGTAAGGGGAATGGGATGTACGCATCCATACCCTTGCTATAAAATAGAGAGGCTGTTTCCATGTGGCCGTTGATCCAAAATTGCAGCTGCAAGTCTCTAACTATATGCTGCATTGATATTTCATGAAAAATTAAGATCTTGATGAACCATTTTGATGTAGTCAATATTATATCCAAAGCCAAAAGGGAACAGTAAATCTTTTGGTTCAATTAAAAATGGATAAAAAGGTGGTTCTCTTTGTGCAAGGTTTAAAACCTCGTACCTCTCCGAAGTGAAGCACACCCTACAAGCCTCAACCAATACCTCTCGGAGAAAAGCATGAGACATACTTGAGCAGTGTCTCCAAGGTCTTGCATCCTGTGCGCAAGTAGTATATAGCCAATCTCCCGATTCATCGACTAGTTCATATGCTTTTGAATATTTGTTTCTGCTAATATTCATGTCATGAAATCATTATTAGGCGTACAAGTATTACCATGGGTGGTTCGAAACATATCTGAATTGTTTTGTTTACCTTAATTGGTGCCCGCAGTACTGAAAGGAAACATAATTTTATGCCAATAAATCTTCTTCACACAATGCGAGAGCTGATCTTTCATCCCACCCCCTGATTTTTTCAATTAATACTCTGCAGCCAGTTGAAAGTTACACATCCAGAACACATGTACGTGAAGCGTTTATCCGCAGCTGAAGAAAATTTTGAGAGAGCAGTTCAATCCGTAGCATGAGGACCTGATGACTTTGATCAATGAAGCAATTGCATGGTGTCAACTATTCTTTTTCCTTTGTGAAATCAGCTTTTAGCAGAGATATTTCTCTTCTTTTTTATTTTTTTACTATTTACTATCGTCTCGTATTGGAATATGCCATCGATTTTTCAACTTACAGGGACAAGAATTGAGTAGCAGAAAAGTTCAGTGACGGCTGTGTCAAGTGTTATTATACATATAGCAGAGTAGATTTGATTGTTTCGTAATGTTTACCTTTTTCCTTTTTTCTTGACATAGTAATTTGTACCTGTTTTGAACGTGTTAATTGCCAATCTGCTGCTGCAAATATTCAAGTATTAAAATATTACAAAGTGCTCACAGACATTGTAGAAAAATAGGACACCGAAAGGAGAATCCGAAAGAGGGACATGAGCGAAACTGTGCGTTTTTGTTCTGCACTTCTGCTTACTTAGTGATCTGCTCTGGTTTTGTAACTTGACTTCCCCTTTGTTTTGCTGTGAATAAAGTCGCAACCCCATATAGATTTAGGCTACACCAACTCTTGAAACCTGATCATTAATAGTGGTAGTTGCACTAATGTAACTTCAAACTTGCTTGTTGAAACATTAGATTTGCCTCGAAGAGAGCATGCTAAGCCATGCACACCAATCGCTTAATGGAGAAAGAAAAAAAAGTAACAAAACAAGCTGTGGGTAGTTACTCGATTGGTGGTTATGTGGTGTGGTGTGGTGTGGTGCGCTACCTTTGAATGAATACCATGTGTTATTAGGGCGTCTGGCAATCCGATAGGGGTGGTAATATGAATGTACACCATCCCTGTGGGCCAAAGGAAGTTCAATTTGATCCCTTTGCCTGTAACGAGGTTCAAGCTCTTCTTAGAAGTTCTACGGGCCTTGAGAGTTTGGTCCTTACTCGAGACTTTGAAATGAAGTTAAAAGCCGAACATTTGTCGATGCTGTTGGTAAAGAAAGCAAGCAAAGGACCAACAAGTGGTTGGTGTGAGTGGTTTGATATTCTCATCATTTAAGCAAGGTCAAGGGTTCGATTTTTGTGAATGTAAAAATTATTTGCTGAGAGCACTTTACCCCTTCATGGACCAACCCAGTGCGAGCAGGATTAGCTTTGGCCCAATGGGTTAAAGTGAACCTGTGGTTCAAACAAAAAAAAAGGAGGCAAGCAAAGGATTGGCTCCCACAAAGATCTTTTGACTTACACAGGTAGTTTTCAAGAAGCCAATGAATTGAATTGTTTTTTATTGTTTTTTTTTTTCAATTGAGATTTGATCCTTTTAAATTTATCAGAACCTCCTATTTTTAGACTTAATTGAAAGTACATGCCAAGATCTTTCTAATGATATATGAAGTATCATAAATACATTTCGGAGCTCATAACTACTACTGCCTCCGTCCCAGATTCTTCTTTCCATTTTTTTTTGTCCGTCCCACATTCTTCTTTCCATTTCTTCAATGGGTAAGTTTTAGATCATGAAATGTCTTAAATGCCCTTTTTTTTCTCTATCTTTCTACCTACAAACAAATCCACATGGGTGGTCCCCTTTTATTCTCTCTTTCTCTCTCTTCTCAAAAGCAAGGGTATTTTGAGTATTTACTAACAAAAAGTGACTTTTCTTAATCTCCGTGCCCAAACGAAATGGAAAGATGATTCTGGGACGGAGGGAGTAAAAGATTTAGTGTGAAGCTAACTGAACTGAATTAAAATAGACAGAACTGAACTAAAAATAAAACCAAAAGAACAATTATTTAAATGTCTAGCTATTGCACCCAAGAATAGTAGCGTGGGAACTTCAAATGAAATTTGTTTCTTACATGGATTCTGTTTATCAAGAGAGCTTCTAGAGGTGGATAATAGAGGTCGCAATCGGGCAGGTCGGGTTGGGTTTGGGTTGGATTATTTCAGGTTCGGATAATAACGAGTTCGGTTCAGTTCGGGTTGATATAAAATCGGGTGGGGTGGGCTTGGGTTGGGATGAGACAGGTGTGTACATATTTTGGGTCACGAGTTAAGTTGGGACGAGTTGGTTCAAGTGTCGGTTAGATCGGATTTTGAGTCAATTTATATTCGGGTCTTACCGGGTCGCGCTAATTCGCACATTTGGACAACAAAGAGACTTTGCATATTATTTATTTTGCGTAATTTTATATTTCATTTTATAATTTTTTTGGTTCATTTCATAATATTTATTTTACGACTCATAGTACTCAAAACTGTGTCTATTTTAGGAACATCACACAAGAGAAAATTAATGCAAAAGAATTAATTTTTCCAAACAGAAAAATCGAGTATCGAGGAAAACCCTTTCCCCATAAACTTTCCTAACTTCAAAGTCAATTGTATTGAAGTTAACACGCTAAGTTTTAACTTGCAGGGAAGAGCTTACAACGATGTAGAAAATCGATTATACAACCGCTTAATCGATGAAGGGGTCATGATTTCCCCCAAAGCAGCAAAAGAAGATGAGTTTGAGAAGACCTGTAAATGACATATGAACACTTTGCATACCACTGAAAGATGCCAGGTGTTCAAGTGCTTCGTCTCGAAGTAGTGGAGAGAGACTAAGATCGAACTTACCTATGTTGAGAAGGAAACACTAGGACTTGACGACGAGGAGGGCCACAAGATTAACCTCCATGAGATAGAGGGCACCACTAATTCCACTGAAGGGAAACATGAGGCTAAGAGCTACAAGCAGGCGCTCGAAGTCCAACCAAGAGTTTGTCCCAGAATCACTGACAACCTGAAAAGGATCCAGAAGATCCTATGTTCGGGGTGTGCCGATATACTCCATTTAAAGCATACCAGAAGATGCTGCGAGAACGTCCCCGAACAGACGGTTTCCAGGGGCTCAACTTTTCCCTTAGGGGACGAGGAGGTCAAATGAGGAGAGGAGCTTTCCCAATGAGAGGGGGACATCTTCCCATGTACGGATCCATCTGACCGTGAGTCTCCAACTTGGTGGCATTGGAACCAAGATCTAAGAAGGCAATGCTAGCTGAAAAATCGGCCAATATTAGGTCTAGTGTTGCAATGCAAATGCAGCAGGAGGCCATGGTTGCTCAAACTAGAGTCAACGAGGAAGCCCTCGAAAAGGGAGAGTTAAAGATCCGAGTAGGTGGGGTCCTTTGTCCCACCAAAGAGAAAGATGATGTGGACACCCTTAGCGACCACATGAAGGACATCAAGCTACAAAAGAAGGATGGAGAGGATGACTATGACAACGATTTCGATGATGAGGAAGAAGATATCATCATTATGAGCGAGGATTGCCCCAGAGACCAGGCAGTTAGAAGAGCGCTCCAGTTCGAATGAGACTTTAGTTGTAACATGGTTACAGTTCTCCCGCCAGAGTTTAGTGCGGGAGAAGGTTGGAATGAACCTCTCGAAGGCAATTTCGAGGAGGTTGGAAGCCATGAGTCATGTTCGAATTCACCATTTGAGTTTGTAAATGTTGATAAATAGATTTTGATTTATTTTGTGATGAAGAATATTCCACAATGTCCCAAGACATATGTCAAGGATGTCAATTCACTCCTGATTTGAGCAAGTTATTAGGAAACTTATTTGATAGAGCATCAGTAGATACGAACTATATTAAATCTCTCTAGTTTAAGGCTGAAATTGATAGGAATCCTCAACAAAGTCTTAATAGATAATGGGGCAACGGTCAATGTATTGCCCAGTAATATGCTAAACATATTACAAAATTCTTGATTTAATAGCAGCCGATGAAGGTGTCTATGGTTTTGCCGGCCAAGCCACTAAAACGCTAGGTATATTACCGATTAGAATGAAAGTAGGGTCTAAAATATCATGTACCGCTTTCTTTGTAGTTCAAGCTAATGCTAGTTACCATGCCCTACTAGGAAGGGACTGGATCCATAGTAATATAACGGATTCGAATTATGTTGCAACCAAATTTACAATGGTGGATGCAAGCCGCTCAGGATAGAAGTCCCTAAGGAAGAGGAGAAAGTCACGATTGACAGAGGAACTGCCAGAAGCAAGCAGTGGATGAAGAAATAGGGAACGAGGATCTTCGAGCAAGACTTATTTCCATAATCGAAGCATGAAAGAAGGGTCCGTTGAAGATAGAAGCTCCCTAGGCTTAGCATTAGTTTAGTTAGTTTCCTTTAATATTCCAAACATTTATGTAAAAACATCTTTTAATATGAATAAAAAAGACGTTTTGAATTCGGTGGTTGTCAAGTCTTTTAAAAGCTTTTTATCTCTTCTAATCTCGAGCGACGACTTATGCTTGAAACTAGCAATGCCAATCAAGTCATTGCAATGAAACAACATTAGAATGTCCAAAAAGAATATAGGAGAAGAGTGAGGATATTAAAAGCTGAAAATCCATGATCCACTCGAAGAAGTGAATTTGGGATAAAAAGAAGACCCTCGAATAACTTATGTTCGCAAACCTAGAAATTGAAGATAAAAAACGATTATAAAAATCCCACGAATATAACGATTGTTTTGCATGGGCACATCATGAAATGCATGGAATCGATACTAAGATAGCTAGAAATGAACTGCCCATCAAAGAAGGGTGTAAGCCAGTAATCAATCCGGCTCAAATAATAAATCCTGAAGTAATCAGTGGGGTTAAGGAAGATATTGAGAAGTTGTTCGAGGCTCGATTCATAAGGCCTTCAAGGTATATGGAGTGGGTAGCCAATATTGTTCCCATAATAAAGAAAAACGGGAAAGTAAGAGTTTGTATAGATATTAGAGAATTGAACAAGGCCACTCCTAAAGACGAGTACCCTATGGTGGTAGCTGACATCTTGATCGATGCAACATCAAGGCATAAAGTTCTATCTTTTATGGATGGATATTCTGGATACTATCAGCTTCGAATAGCTAATGAAGACAGACACAAGAATGCATTTAGGGACCTTCGAATGGGTATTATATGCCTTTTGGACTTAAAAATGCAGGAGCCACATATGAGAGAACTATGAACTTCATGTTCCATGATATGATCGAAAAGTTCATGGAAGTATATATAGATGATGTTGTGATCAAGTCTCATAGTGAAGATGATCATGTAACACATCTACAGCAGTCCTTCGAAAGGATGAGGAAATATAAGCTTAAAATAAACCCATTGAAATGTGCCTTTGGGGTTTAAGCCGGGAACTTCCTGGGATTTTCGATCCATAAAAGGCAAAGGCTAGTAGATTTTCCATGTGACCATCCATGCATAGAGGCCGAAACCAATGAAAATAACTTGGTAGAGCTGATTCCTTGGACTTTGTACTTCGATGGTTCTTGCGCACAGAGTGGTGCAGGGATGGTATATATTTGATATCACCAAATGGGGTGCCAACAAAGGTAGCATTCTCATTAGAGGAGCCTTATACGAATAATAGGGCTGAGTATGAGGCACAAATTTTAGGCCTCGAAATCCTTAGGAATTTAGGAGCAAAACTGTGAAGATAAAAGGGGACTCATAGTTGATAATAAATCAAATCAAAGGAACATGTAGATGCATAAGTTGTACATCTATAAGCGAAGCCACTCGAATTAGCAAGCTATTGTGAAGCTTTTATAATATAGACATCAAATACATCCCACGTGATGATAATAAAATAGCCAATGAATTGGCACAATGGGCATCAGGTTATAAGATCCCTTGATCTCGGTTCGAAGAGACAATTACTATCCATAGTAAATTTCTAACCCCTTTTGATGAAATGAATCATCTCGGGGGTAAAGGTATAGAAAACCTTGAGATATGGAAGATGGATATTACGAAAAAAAACGAGGAAGATTGGAGGAATGAACTAATCGAATACTTGAAAAATCCTTCTAGAGGAGATATTCAAATAACATAAAGCTCATGGCCCAATTATTTAGAAGAGATAACCAAGGGCTATTGCTAAGATGTATAGATTTAGATGATGCATTTGTCGTCGTGGTAGAAACACATGAAGGAATTTGTGGAGCACACCAGATTGAACCTTGGACTTTGTACTTCGATGGTTCTTGCGCACAGAATAGCGCAGGGCTGGTACATATCTAATATCACCAAATGGGGTGCCAACAAAGGTAGCATTCTTATTAGAGGGGCCTTATACGAATAATAGGGCTGAGTATGAGGCACAAATTTTAGGTCTCGAAATCCTTAGGAATTTAGGAGCAAAAACTGTGAAGATAAAAGGGGAGTCACAATTGATAATAAATCAAATCAAAGGAACATATAGATGCATAAGTTGTACAACTATAAGCGGAGCCACTCGAATAAGCAAGCTATTGCAAAGCTTTTATAATATAGACATCAAAAACATCCCACGTGATGAGAATGAAATAGCCAATGAATTGGCACAATGGGTATCAGGTTATAAGATCCCTTGATCTCGGTTCGAAGAGACAATTACTATCCATAGTAAAGTTCTAACCCCTTTTGATGAAATGAATCATCTCGAGGGTAAAGGTATAGAAAACCTTGAGATATGAAAGATGGATATTATGGAAAATAGGGAAGATTGGAGGAATGAACTAATCGAATACTTGAAAAATCCTTCTAGAGGAGGATGTTCAAATAACATAAAGCTCATGGTCCAATTATTTGGAAGAGATAACCAAGGGCTATTGCTAAGATGCATAGATTTAGATGATGCATTGGTCGTCGTGGTAGCAACACATGAAGGAGTTTGTGGAGTACACCAAGCCGAATGGCGTACAAGAAACCTTGTCTAAGGATGAGTTTGACGAAAGTATGAATGTGGAATCTCTAGATCATGAAATCATGTAGCTCGAGGCTCTGCATAGAATAGAACAACAAAAAAGGCAGATCGAAAGATGCTATAATAAACGAGTAAAGAAAAAGTGCTTCTCGAAAGGAGAAATGGTTTGAAAAGTAATACTCCCAAAAGGGGTAAAAGACCCATATTAGGGAAAATGGTTGCCTAATTGGGAAGGTACATTAATAGTGGACCAAGTCCTATCAGGAATGGAATTAACTTTGGACAAGCAATTAATGGTAAATATTTGAAAACTTTCTTTCCTATAATTTGCGAAATAAATTATGAAATAATTTAAACAAGGTGTCCGGAATTATGGGCCAATAAGCATCAAAGTTGAAGGCAAAAGAACATGGAAAGATAAAAGAAACATTCGCAACATAAAAATAAACAGAGATGTTTACGTAAGACAAAGCTTACGGAAAGAATAATATTACATAACAAAAGACATTTATCTCGAAGGATGAAAGCAAAGTAAGCACGGCTAACCAAAAAGAGGTAAGTTGTCCAAAATTTACAAGCCTCTCACCAAAGACATGGCCAAATACCAGAAAGGAAAAAACTAAATGTTAAAAGAAGAAAACTAAGTTAGAAACGCATCAAATAGAGAGTTCAAAGATGATATGGAAGCCTCTTGAGTTGTGAAAGCCTCACTTAAATCCCTAGCCAACTGGAGTCGCTCGAATAGGGGAATGGTTGTGTCTTGCAACCCACGATATCTCCTTTTGAGGTCATCAACATGGGGGTATAGTTTTGGGTTATTTCTCTGTAATATATGATCTTATCATATAAAATCGGAACACGTAGAAAAAGATCGTTACATGTACTCTAGTTCACATATGCATTACCTCTCGATGCGTGCCTTCTCGAGTATGCTATCAACCAGATCTTCTTGGCCATGTATCCCTCTTTATATCCTTGTGAAGATGACCTCAATGAGCCCTAAGTGTTGCTCTTCTGAATTCACACACATAGATCAATCCAAGGCGATAACTAGATCGGAATCACGAAAGAGATGCTCCTTCTGGTTCTTCTCCTTGGTTTGAATCAACTCACTTTAGGGTTAGGGTTTGATGCAATGTTTATGCCTTCCTTCCTAATGTATTACCTTCCTTCCTAATGTATTACCTTCCGTCCTAATGTATTAGGTCAGTTAAAAGGCATAGGTCTAAACTTAATATGGGAGGGATAAGCCCTTTATATAGGTGCAAGGAATAAAAGAGGGCTTGTGTTATGCGCCTAGCCCAAAAAGCCTTAACACAACAGAAGGAGCTGCTCCCTCTTCCTTGCTCCATTGCATCTTTGATTCCACGGATCCGTTACTTGGACCAACCTTTTACACTACTTTTATGACGTTCATCAATCTACTTTTGTGCGATCCTTGAAAATCAATTTCACTTAGCATTTGAGCTCAATGTCTATTGATCCAAAAGGTTGTGAGAGTGTAGGGGCCATGACCCTCCCGCTAGAAAAAATGGCGGAAGTGTAAAATTGGCGCGCGTACCCCTCACGGAATTGGTGCGTGTATGGGGTTAAAATGTCATATTTTTGTAATGTGCTAAAGGCACAAATGGGGTGTTTTGGAGTCTCCACCTTATTTTAGGAAAATAAGGAAGCCGTCTTTTGACTTGTTACTCTTTTAACGAAAGTCTAAGTTCGGGGGTAATGGTACAAATTGGATGTGGAATGGATCCAACCTGCATGTTTTTGCAAACGGCCACTACTTGCGAATTGGAACTTTTATGTAAATCGATTTGGTTCCAAAGTAAATTAACCTAAATGTTATCTAGTCATCTGACATTCATTTTTATTTAGGTTATCACTTATTAGCATGCAGTTCATGTTTGTCATAATAAAATGATAAAAAGCATAAACATATGTCCATGGGATAATCGTTATCGAATGGGCAACCAAGATAAAATATGATAACATAAAATAAATTACATCCAAATATAAATTTTTTAACTCTAAAAAGTAATATTGAAATTATTACTTTTTAGAATTATGTGACTTAATAAAATAAAGAATAAAAACAAGAAAAATGAATAAACAATGCGAAAAGAATAAAGAAAGAAAAAATGCCGAAATTAAAAGGAAAAAATAAGTAAATAAAAAGACAAATGTCAATAAAAAAT
>ONZA01010852.1:1287-22381 GCA_900322205.1 Kewa caespitosa | reverse complement strand
CAGATACTTACAAAATTGATCATTTCAATCATACTTGGCTTTATGATAAAAAACAATCCTGGTGCAATTGCTTTTCATATTTAACGCTTTTGACAATTGCTAGCATCATAAGGATATTTCTCTTTCAATTGGAAAAGCAAATGAAACTATTTTGTCAAAGTAGATTGCGTTGAGGTTAGATATAACCAATTTTGATTATTTCAATCATAATCATAATTCAAGTAAGAACAATTGTGGTTTCAATTGCTGTCCACATTTAACGCTCTTTGATGGTCGACAGTGTTTGACGCCTATTTCTCTGTCAATTGAAAAAACAAATGAAATTCTTTTGTAAACTAAGATCTCGTTCTGGTTATTTATCAAAAAAATTGATTATTTTAACCATAATCATATTTAAATTATTAAAAAATCGCGGTTGTAATTAGTTTTCGTATTTAACGCTTTTTAACTATCGTTAGCGTTTTAAGCATATTTCTCATTCAATTGATGAACCAATTGAGTCTGTTTTTTATAGTCACATCATGTTTTTGTTAGATAAAACAATTATGGTTATTTAAATCATCCGGATTTCAATCAATCATATTTGCAACTACAATTGCTTTTCATATTTAACGCTATTAAACGATTTTTAGCGTTTTAAGCCTATATATCTTTCAATTGAAAACCAATAGAAATTCTTTTGTAAAATTGGATCTCATTCTGGTAAGTTATAAAAAAAAATTACTTTAATCATTGTTTTCTTTCAAATAATAAGAATTGCGGTTGGAATATGTGTTCATATTAATTGCTTTTTAACGATTGTTAGCGTTTCAAGACTATTTCTCTTTCAATTGACGAATCAATTGCATTTAATTTAGAATTGGATTATGTTTGGGTTAGATTCCATCAAGTTTGAAGATTTCAATCTTAGTCAATTTTTAAATAAAATTGATAGCGGTCGCAATTGTTGTTCATGTGTAACGCTTTTTAATGATCGTTATTGTTTTAAGCTTATTTCGCATTCGATTGACGAACAAATCATTAGTATTTGCTTATAATAGGATCATGTTATGGCTAAAATTCAAAAATATTGACTATTTCAATCAAACAAGGCTTTCAAATAATTGTAATTGCAGTTGCAATTGATTTTCAAAATTAACTCTTCTTAATTATCGTTAGCGTTTTAAGCCTATTTGATTTTCAAATGACGAACCAACTACAAATAATTTTTTAAATCAGAACATTTTTTGAATATTTATGACTATTAATTATCAATTAAAGCCCACAGATCTTTTAAATGATGAGAATTACGAATGCAATGGTTGTTCATATTTAACGCTTATTAACAATCGTTTGCGTTTTAAGCGTATTTCTCTTTCAATTGACTAACCCATTGAAAATAATTTATAAAAAAAGAAATTTTCAGGTTACATACCAAAACATTTATCGTTTCAATCATACTTGGCTTTACGATAAAAAACAATTCTGTTGCAATTGCTTTTCATATTTAACGCTTTTTTACGATAGTTAGCTTTATAAGCGTATTTATCTTTCAATTGGAAAATCAATTGAAGCTATATTTTCAAAATGGATCATGTTCTAGTTAGATATAAATAATGTAGATGATTTCAATCATAATTGGCTTTTCAAATAAGAAC
Source organism: Kewa caespitosa (assembly GCA_900322205.1). NCBI lineage: Eukaryota > Viridiplantae > Streptophyta > Magnoliopsida > Caryophyllales > Kewaceae > Kewa > Kewa caespitosa. Next base: position 20,744 of record ONZA01010852.1, on the reverse strand, counting down.
AATTGTTGTTGCAATTGCTGTTCATATTTAACACATTTTAATGATCGATTGTGTTTTAAGCCTATTTCTCTTTCAATTGAATAAACAATCATAATTATTTTTTAAGATTAGATATCATTCTTGTTAGTTATCAAAAATTTTGAATATTTTATTCATAATATTCTTTCAAACATTAAAAATCGCTGTTTTAACTGGTGTTCATATTTAATGCTTTTTGACGATCGTTAACGTTTTAAGCACATTTCTCTTTTAGTTGATGATCCAATTGAAACTATTATTTGAAATTACATCATTTTCTGGTTAGATATAAATTATTATGGGTATTTAAATCATCAGAGTCTTGCAAACAATTATACTCGCGAGTGCAATTGTTGTTCAATGATAGTTAGCGTTTTAAGCCTATTTCTCTTTCAATTTACAAACCAATAGAATCTATTTTTAGAGTTCGAATAGGTATAAAAAAAGTGTATAACTTCAATCGAACTTCGTTTTCAAATAATAAGAATTATGGTTGCAATTTCTTTTAATAGTGAACGATGTTTAATGATCCTCATCATTTTAAGCGTATTTCTTTCTCAATTGACGAACCAATGAAACTTATAATTTTTAAATTGGAAATTTTTTGATTTGATATCAACAATATTGATCATGTAAATTGTACTCAGATTTAAAATAACAAGAACTTCAGGTTGAATTGTTGTTCATGCTACTACTTTTTAACGATTGTAGTGTATTAAACATATTTTTCTTTCAATCGATGAACCAATTGAAACTATTTTTCAAAAAATGGAACATTTTTTGGCTAGATACAACCAATATTTATCATTTAAATCATATTGGGCCTTTAAAATTATTAGAATTGCGGTTGCAATCACTACTAGAAAAGGTGTCGTTTCTCAACGCCTTTTCCGTCAATTCGCGAGTCCGAAAGTCGTTAAGCGTTGAAAAATTTGCCGTCACAAATCCCAATGCATTATTTTGTAGATATTTGAAACGAAATTTAGTTTCTCAATTTTCAACGATAGTAATTGTCTGCATTGTAGACGATATCTTGTGTCGCCATTCCTTTATATCAACAGTTACCAGTGTCTAAATTTTCTGGGCAAATTCTTGAGAAAGAGAGGGCGGGAATATTTGACAATAGCAACTTGCGTCGAGAATCCATCTTCCATTTTTTTAACAAAATAATTTACATGTTCACGATGCGAGTAAATTCTTCAATGATCAACAAATTAAAGTAAAAATCACAGTCATTATATATATGTACATAACAAATGCACATATCATTTGTACCATTCCGAAAATCCTAAAAACCAATGTACACTTAATTATATTTTAAGAGTCTAAACCACTACACCGATCTTGAGTCTAATACATGAGAACATTAATACATGAGTCCAAATAATCTGAGACATAATTCTAATGACCTGTAAAAATAAGTAAAAAGAAAAAAAGTTTCATTAGAAACAATATATGTAATATAAAGCATTAGCTAAGATGAATTTATTGCAAACGACTGGTGTACCACTACTGAGCACATGGTCAAATAACATTAATTAATTGGTACTACTACTATACTCAAAAACTACTAAGCACAAGCAAATACTACTCAGTCTGCTCTGCACATCAACTAGCAGTTTATGCTTTCATTCTCCTCCAGCAAATGGTGAGGAAGGTAATGGATGCTGATCAACTTGGTACATTTGCTTACAATGCTCAGCACATGAAACTAAAGCTAAATTAAACCAAACACTATAGTCTGCATTACTACTCAGAACATGGAATCAAAAACTACTAGTCAACTACAGAGAACATGAAACCAAAAACTACTATCAAAGCTAATTAAAGTTAAACAACTAGTTTACTACTTAGCACTACTAGTCTGCAAAACTGCACAAACTAGCTTTTTTTCGTTTCAAAGGCTCTCTCCATTTTGATTCCATTTCCAACTTAAACATTTAGTGCTGAGAATAAACAGAGGAACCACACAAATTAATTAGGATTTATAAATTATCCAGCCCAACTACACAATCAACAGGACACAAACAGATTATCAAGATGAGTATGAGATCATGAAACCAAAAACTACTAGTCTACTAGTTTCCATCTTACTTTGTTTGGTGTGATCAAAAGATATAAATAAGTTCATAAATCGCTGCCATGAAGTCAAAGCAGCCACTGTGGCTTGCTAGGAAGAAGGCCATTTTTCTCATTGAGAAGACAAATATCATTGAAAGCAAGGATGGACACATTTTACTCATAATAGACTACCTAAAGCATGAAATCACTAAGATCATCATTTCAACCAATCAAGTCTAACTAATCATGATCATTTGCAGATCTTACACAATCATATTACACCAGAGTGTTACGTACCAGGTTAGAATTCATTAGGACCATCATTATCTGACCAATCATGATCATTACCTCGATCACAAAATTCTGACCCACCATATCCATTTGATGCATCAGGAGGCTAGAAAATTTAAGAAAGAATAAATACTCAAACAGAAGGAAAAACAACAGGAATAGAACCAAATTAGAAAAAAAGGAGACAAAATTGAACATGTGTGTTGCTCGTACGTAATGCAGATGATGATCGAGATGCTTCATAAATTCCACGCCTGTTTTGCATTAAATGGAGCATTTTCTTCAACATTTGATTATTTTCTTTCACTTGGGACTCAAGTTCTTAATTTTTCTTCCACAATTCCTAATTTTTCCTAACGATATCATCCCAAGCCGCATTGATGTAAGTATCGCTACCATGACCATAATTGTATCCTCATCTTTTGAGCTCACCTTGCACCCCAAACACAGAAGTGGATTTAACCCCAAAGCCGAATTCAACAGGTCATGGAGGATTTTCTTGTTCATACATCATTTCATTGAAGACTTCATTCTCGACAATCTCCTGAGGCTTGCTACTAGAAGGTTGTTGAAGGATATCCTCTACTTTTGATTTTGCTTTCTCCTGAAATAGTAAGTTTTGTTAGAATCAAACTAATAAAGTAATACACATTTACACAGCTTCAACCAAAATTCGAAAAAAAAAATTACCAAGAACTCCTTATATATTGAACCAGTAACGTAACTTCCATTCGGTCTAGCATGCACCTTTTCCCAAAATTCTATACTGGTAGGTTGTCTTCCATGTTCAACCACCCAAATAAAAAAAAATAAATGGTGCATAAACATTAACTCATGTGATTCATAGTAGGTTCTGGCATCAATTAAGTAAATAACAATAGCAACGGTTTTTCTTTCACGGCGAGCAGAACATAAGCTTAGTCTCACATAACGTAACTTCCATCCGATATAGCATGCACCTTATGCTTGTAACCTGAGTGTACTTTCATAAATTTTAAGAAGGAAAAAGAAGTTTAGGTGGTGATTGAATAGGAAAGGAAAAGAATGCCTACTATGCATTTCAATTTGTCAGACAAACCGAACCCAGATTAGATAAATTTGTGGCACATAAGTTCTGTTACACTATCAATTTTTCATTACATTCACACTACGTGCCCAGCTGTGGCCAAACTAGACCCTACTAGAGATGCATGCATCTTGCACTTTGGCTAGTTTGTTGTAAACAGTATGACATGAAACGCCCTATGATCACATCGGGAGCGAGGAAAGATAAGGTACACACAATTGCACTCAAGAGCCTAGACAAATAGAACCAATAAGATAAAGTTTCACTTTTCAGGAAGTTGAAAAGAAAAACCATACAAAGTAAGTTGGTATGTTTGCATAACTTGTGGAACCAGTGGTGTGAAATTGCACTTGTGATGTGCGCGCTGCCTTCCCATTCTAAGAATATTTCTTCACGAAAAAAAAAAAATAATATTAGTGTGTAGAATGTTTCAAACATAGAAACAAAAATAGCAAACTAAAAGGGTAAAATAAACCTTCGCTTCTTGTGAATCAAAATATTTAACCAGACGTATCCAATTCTCACGAGTGTGACCCGATGGAATATCCTTCTTAATTTCATCTATAGATCTCTCAATTGGATTGAACTTGGTTTTCTTCAGGTAATGTCTATATTGCCTCACATGTTTATCAACATGCTCAAGTATCACTTTGTTAAGGATGGCCGACACCGGACTACAAACTTTGGACTGAGAAAATTCAACATAGCCACATATTATCATGCTCAAGTTAAATACATACATATACATAAGTGTATAAACACATGTTAACAAGGAAAAACTTACGCAAACTAGTTCAACAATTTTAGCTTTGTATTGCTTATCAAGATGATGCCAATTAGTAACTCCAATAGGACAAAAACTCTCGATTTTTGCCATATGCCCCAGGTATTTAATGAAAGTAGCTCCACCCTTCCAGAGTGGCTGATTTTCATCATTAAAATCAACGATATACCTAAAACCAGGTTGCGGGCTATCAACATCTCAAGGCTAGATGGATCCTCGCACCTCCCAGATATTCCCCTCCGTATCTTAAATTATAAGATATACATGTTAATAGAAAGAAGTAATAGACACATATGTGCAAGCGAGGGCAGGGGGTTAAAATTCAGGGGAGGATAGGGGGCAAAATGCAAGAGGTTAAAATGAAGGGGGCAAGAGTGGGAAGGGGATGGAAGTGGGCAAAATACACGGGGGTGAAATGCTGGAGACAAAGGTCGGCAGGGGGCAAAATACAGGGGGCAAGGGTCGGCGAGGGCAGTATGCACACAGTAAGGGAATATGCAGAAGGGGAGGGGAGTATCCAGCAGATTGATTAGTTTCCAAGGGAGGGGAGGGGAGGGGAGTATCCAGCAAATTCAAATACAGGCGCACATTGAATTATCCAACAAATTAAAATTCAGGCACACAGAAGGTTTTCCTGCTTATAAAGACATAAAGTAGTGTTTGCATGCATAATGCAAGTTTTGTGCATAAAGGCACAGTGGACTTACAAATTCTAAGACCTAAAAGAAACAAAGAAAAATATAAAAGAAAAAAGAAAACAAGATCATAGAGTATATGATTATTACCAATACATCGGATTACGTCTTTTGTACCAACAACAATATCACTTGACGATAAAGTAGGAATGTTAGTTTTAGATGCTAGGGTCTTTGAAGCATTTTGTTTGCTAAGTTTACTTCCTTGGTGAATTGGCTCGCTTTGACCTATCCTTGATGAATGTTCTCTAACAGCACTTTGTCCTGGCATGCTGAATGCACGTGGGGACGAATTGAGAGAGTCTGAACTCCTCGAGTGCACCTCTGGAGTGGGTGGGTGTCACCTCTTAGGAAATTTTGATGCTTGACAAACTTCATTGGTTAAATTTCTTTTCCCAATGTTCGGTGGTTGTTGAGACACTCAATTATGAGGTGAGGAAATTTTATCAAGGTTTAGTGTAGAACCCGGTGGTGCAGTGGTCACTGTCTGGGTAGAACCAACAGCTACTAGTGGATTGGACACACAAGGCAGTGAAAAGCCTAGTGGTGTGGGACCTCGGGGCGTGACAGAACTTGTTGGGTTAGAACCCATCGGTGTAGAGCCTAGTAGTGTTGCTGGTAGTCTAGAACTTGGTGGTAGTGGAGAGCCTACTGGTGTAGAACCTGGTGGCACACTAGAACCTATCGGGTAGAATTAGTTGGTGAAGAACTTAGTATTGACGAACTTGCTATTGACAAACCTGGTGGTCTAGGACCAGGTTGTATTGCAGAACCAGGTAGTCTAGAACCCGGTAGTATTCTTGATCCTGGTGGTCTCGAACCTAGTATTCTTGAGCCTGGTGGTGAGGAAGTGGTTAGTGTCGAATTTGTTGGTGGTTTTGATGCCAAAGAAGAAAGGATCTTTTTCCCCTGTGCCCCCGCATATGTGAGATAAGATGGTTTAGGGGGTGGTAGATGGTTCATGTGGTTCTCCTTCAGGAGGTGTTGACGGCATTGATTTCGATGCTTCAAGAGCGGCAAATGTTTTTTTTTTCTCCTATAAATCATATTTGTCAACAAGAAGTAAACACAAGAAAGGAAAACAGAGCACTATGTTATAATAAAAGTTAGGCAAAACAATGGAATAACATAACAAATGTAACAATTATTGAAAACTCTCAAAATTGCACATTAGCAACTTATCTTAAATATCCAAATAGAAACACACAAACAAGTTCAAATAAAACCAAATTACTCAAATCAATAATATTCCAAACTAACATTTCAAAATGAAAAAAAAAACAAAGAAAAAAAAAGCAACACCTAAACAAAAGAGAAACAAGTCAAATGACTCAAACAAATAGTAATCGGAACAAAGATCTCAAAAAGCAAAAATATGACTAATCCACGTCCTCGCCGAGGTCAAAAAAGTCTATAGGCTTAGTCTTGATAACATGCTCCTATCCCTTTTGCAACTCATCCTTCACATAAAAAAGCTTGTCTTAATTGAGAAGAAAAAATGAACGAATCATCACGCAATAGTCGACTAGTATGTATCAATTTAGAGAAGTTGACACGAGCACCACCATGTTCATATGAGATAAAACCCTTCTTGACACCGAAAGACAACCACTTTATAACCCCCATAGTAGTATAATTCATAGATCTCTTTTAACTTCCCATAATATGTTTGTCCATATGCTTCTACCATCAATCCGAAGGTTTGTGTTGCACGGTTGCGATCACGACAAATAGTGTGAAACTTGTACCCGATGATCACATAACCGGATATCCTTTTACTCGATTTGCATAATCCGCTGGCCAAAGATTTTCTTAGCTTCCCTTGGTCATTGATGTCATCTATGCTACGAACCTATAATCACAACATATTAAGTTAAATATTATCTCACATGAAAGCCATTTTAAAACATGTGGAACGGAAGGACCTGAGTGTGAAGCCAATCACAAAATTCATCCATGCCCCATTGATTCCCATCTACTTGCTGCTTTTGTTTCAAAAATTCACTTTGGACATCACAAGAAATGTGTTACATTTTAGAAAGATTAAAAAATAAATAAAAAAAAGGACATCGCAACGTTTGTCAGTTACTCATGGAGGTCATTCATCTCATCCTCAAAATGAAGTAAAACATAGCGATGCACTTGTTTCAAACTTTTGTCATCGATAGTGAATGATTTCCTTTCCGAATACGCGACCTCCCGAGCTATACAAGTAAGTACTTGCACTTGAGCTATCAGCATCATTCCTTTTCGATCTATTAAAAACGGTTTTCACACCCTCTAAGTATCTCGAACAAAAGGTGACAGTTTCCCTCAAAATGTAGCCTTCCGCAATAGACCCCTCGGGTTGGGCTTTGTTGCTCACATGGGATTTCAAGTGAGCCAAGTACTTTATGTGAGGCATGTTTTGAAACTCTTAATAATCACTAGAAAAGATATCAAAACACTAAAATGACAGAAATTAAGGAGAAATTTGAAACATTTAGTGTTTACCTTTCAATAGGATACATCCATCTATATTGGTAAGACCCACCACGTTTTGCCTCCTCTTATAAATGAATCAAAAGATGTACCATGACCATGAAGAAAGGTGGGAGAAACTCTTTTTCCATCTCACAAAGAATCAACACAATTCTCTCTTGGAGACGATCGAGCTCACAAGGATCAAGAATTGTAGAGCACAAGTACTTAAAAAAAGAAGACAAGTCTGCCAATAATTCAATGATATTCGTAGCTTTTGAAGCTTGTAAAGCAACTGGCAAAATGTCTTGCATGAGGACATGATTGTCATGACTCTTAAGGTTGATGAGTTTTCGATTTTTCATGCTTACACATCTAGATAGATTAGATCCATAACCATCGGGAACTCTAATATTTTGCAAAACGGTCAAGAAACGCTCTTTTTCATTTGTCAACATGGAGTAAGATGCAAGAGGAATGATTGGATCTCTATTTTCGCAAGGTTGAAGCCAAAGATATTGTTTTATTCGTGACTCCTCAATAGCAACTCTAGCATTGGCATCATCCCTGCCCTTGTCCATATCTAGAAGAGTGGACAATAAAATTTCGCACACATTCTTTTCAATGTGCATAACATCTAAATTATGCCTCAAACTATTATCCTCCCAATATGGTAGTTCAAAAAATTTGCTTTTTTTACTCCAAATCGGGCCATCAAATCCTCATCTCCTCGTTGTTTTCCCTTCTTTCTTTTTCAAGTCTTTGTGGCCTGCCCATAGATATAACTGATCCTTTCTTGTTGTCTCAAAACATCGGCACCACTAGTATCACTTGGTTTCACACCAAGCTCAATTGTTCCATCAAACAAATTGCTTTGCATTCGGTAAGGGTGATTCAGGGGTAACCATTTTCGATGCCCACAATAACATATCTTTCCACTAAATTGATATGAGTGGGTAGACTCGGTGCATATAGGGCAAGCTTTGTATCCCTTAGTACTCCAACCAGATAACATGGCATACACTGGAAAATCATTGATAGTTCCACTTAAAGGTGCTTGCAAAGTGAACCATTCTGCACCATGGGCATCAAATGCAAAGACACCTTCCCACAAAAGCTTCAACTCATGAATTAAGGGCTATAAATACACATCAATGTCAATTCCTGGACCTGATTTTCCTAGAATGATCACCGATAATAGAAATGATGATTGCTTCATACATAAACAAGGTGAGGGATCAACACAACAGCCCATGTGCTCCAGTTTGTATTCATTAGATGATTCGGATTAAAACCATCACTTTCAATAACCAATCTAACATACCGAGGGTCAATAGCGAAGTCAGGATGAGCAACATCAAAATCCGTCCAAGCCGAACCATCTTCTGGATGCCTCAACATCCCATCCTTACAACGCTCCTTGTCATGCCATAACATGTCTTTGGACGTTTCAACACACTGGTAAATCCGTTTTAATCTTGGAATAAGTTGAAAGTATCACATCACTTTATTAGGAATTCGTTTCTCAACACTCCTTGTATTACCTACATTATTGTCATCACCTGTGTCACCTTTCCATCTTGAGGTATGACAAACATCACACTTATTCTTATGAGATGAGTCACCCCAATACAACATAAAATTGTTTGGGCAAGCATGGATCTTTTTGTAGCTAAGGCCCAAGTCGTTTATCACTTTCTTTCCTTCATAGTAAGAAGAGTGAAACATTTTAATTTGTGAAAATGCATCTATCAGAAGTTCCAACAACAAAGTGAAGCTCTCGGCACTCCAATTGTGCATGCGTTTTAGGCTTTTTAAGTGCAAAAGAAATGACAATTTCAAGAAAGAAGTACATCCATCATAAAGATGCTCATGAGCACTCTCCAAAAGCCTACTATACTTCTTATCCTCATCTTCATCAATCTCAGGTTCACTAGGGCCTTCGTTAGGGTTCTCATGCTAATGAGAAATGTGATCATATTCAGGATGCATGTGATTCGCTTCTCTCCCTTTGCTATTAAACTCAACCACAATATCATTAGCACGAACCCCTAAGGCTTATGCTTTTGTAATATTAGATATCGTTCTAATTAGTTATCAGTACAATCCATAATTTTATTCATACTTAGCTTTCAAATATTAAACATTGCGATTTTCATTGGTGTTCATATTTAACTCTTTTTAACAATCGTTAGCGTTTTAAGAGGTTTTCTCTTTCAATTGATGAACCAATTGAATTATCTTTTGAAAATTGAATCAAGTTCAGGTTAGATATAAACAATTATGGTTATTGAAATCATCTGAGGCTTGCAATCAATAAAACTTGCGATTGCAATTGTTGTTCATATTTATTGCTATTAAACAATATTTAGCGTCTTAAGCCTATTTCTCTTTCAATTTAGAACCAATAGAATTTAAAGTTCAAACAAGTTTTGAATAGGTATAAAAATTATTTATCACTTTAATCGAACTCCATTTTAAAATATTAAGAATTACTGTTGCAATTGCTTTTCATAGTTAATGCTGTTTATTGATCATCATCAATTTAAGCCGATTTCTTTTTCAATGGACGAACTAATTAAACTTATAATTTTGAAATTAGAAAATTATTGATTTGATATCGACAATATTGATCATATAAATCGTACCCAGATTTAAAATAATAAGAATTTCAGGTAGAATTGTTGTTCATACTACTTCTTTTTTAGGATTGTAGCATATTAAGCGTATTTCTCATTCGATTGACGAACGAATTGAAGCTATTTTTTAAAAATATAACATATACTCGATAAATACAAAAGATGCTGATCATTAATATCATACTAGGGACTTAAAATTATAAGAACATCGGGTCCATTTGCTTTTCACGTTTTTCATTTTTTAACGATCGATTGTGTTTTAAGCCTATTTCTCTTTCAATTGAAAAGCCAATTGAAATTATTTTGTAAGATTGGATCTTATTCTTGTTAGTTGTAAAAAAATTTAATATTTTAATCATACTTTCCCTTCAATTATAAGAATTGTTGTTATAACTTGTGTTCATATTTAACGCTTATTTAATGATCGTTCGCGTTTTAAGCCTTTTTCTCTTTCAATTGATGAATCAATTGCAGTTATTTTAAGAACTAGATCATGTTTGGGTTAGATACTGCCATATATGATTATTTCAATATTACTCGGGTTTTAAATAAAATTAACAACAGTTGCAATTGCCTTTCATGCTTAACATTTTTTTAACGATCATTATTGTTTTATGCGTATTTCTCTTTCACTTGATGAACAAATCATTACCATTTAGTTATAATAGGATATGGTTCTGGTTATAGTTCAATCATACAAGGCTTTGAAATATTTATAATTGCGGTTGCAATTACTTTTCAAATTTAACTCTTTTTAACAATTGTTAGTGTTTTAAGCCTATTTCACTTTCAGTTGACGAACCAACTGCATTATTTTTTTTAAATCAAAAATTTATTTGATTGTGTATCACTAATATTTATAAGTTGAATCCCAAAGGTCTTTTAAATTACGAGAATTGCGAATGCAATGGCTGTGCATATTTAACGCTTATTAATGATTGTTTGCAGTTTAAGCGTATTTCTCTTTGAATTGCCTAACCCATTGAAACTGTTTTACATAAAGGGAACATGTGAAAGTTAGATATAAAAAAAACCATCATTTCAATCATACTTGGCTTCACAATAAAAAGAATTTCTGTTGTAATTGCTTTTCATGTTTAATGCTTTTTGACGATCGTAAGCTTTATAAGCGTATTTCTCATTCAATTGGCAAAGAAAATGAAACTTTTTTTTGAAATTGGATCATTTTCTGGTTATATTTAACCAATATAGATGATTTCAATCATAATCGTCTTTTCAAGTAGTAAGAATTGCGGTTGCAATTGTTGTTCGTATTTAACTCTTTTGAACGATCGACAGTGTTTTAAGCCTATTTCTCTTTCAATTGAACAAGCAATTGAAATTCTTTTGTAAATTTAGATCTGATTCTGGTTAGTTATCAACAAAATTTATTATTTTAGTCATACTGGCCTTCCAAATATAAAAATTTGTTGTTGTAGTTAGTGCTCATATTTAATGTTTTTTAACGATCGTTAGCGTTTTAAGCGTATTTCACTCTCAATTGATGTACCAATAAAACTATAATTCAAAATTGCATAATGTGCTGGTTAGATATAATCACTTATGTTTATTGAAATCAGCCAAGGCTTTCAAACAAAAATACTTGCGACTGAAATTGTTGTTCACATTTAACGCAATTAAACAAACCTATTTATATTTCAATTGACGAACCAAAAGATTCTATTATTAAACCTGGAACAGGCTTCGATTAGATACAAAAATTATTGATCATTTCAATTGGACTCCGTTTTCAAATAATAAGAATTACGGTTGCAATTGCTTTTCATAGTGAACATTGTTTCACGATCCTCATCATTATAAGCCTATTTCTTTTTCAATTGACGAACCAAAAAAAACTTTTATTTTGAAATTGGAAAATTTTGATTTTATATACACAATATTGATCATACAAATCATACTCGTCGTTAAAATAACAAGAATTTCAGGGTGAATTTTTGTTCATAATACTGCTTTTTAACGATTGTAGCGTATTAAGCGTATTTCTCATTCAACTGACGAACCAATTGAAACTATTTTTTAAAAATGGAACATGTTCAGGCTATATACCACCAATATTTATCATTTAAGTCATACTAGGGCTTTAAAATTAAAAGAATTATGGTTGCAATTGCTTTTCAAATTTATCACTTTTTAACCATCGATCGTGTTTCAAGCCTATTTTTATTGCAATTGAAAAACCAAGTGAAATTCTTTTGTGAAATTGGATCTCCTTCTGGTTAGTTATAAAAAACTTGTCTTTTTTAATCATACTTGGCTTTCAAATATTAAGAATTGAAGTTGTAGTTTCTATTCATGTTAAACGCTTTTCAACGATCGTAAGCATTTCAAGCCTATTTCTCTTTCAATTGACGAATCAATTGCAATTATTTTTCAGAATTGGATTATGTTTGGGTTAGAGACCACCAATTTTAATGATTTCAAACTTACTCAATTTTTAAATAAATTAGAAAACAGTCGCAATTGCCGTTCTTGTGTAACGCTTTTTAATGATTGATAGTGTTTTAAGCATATTTCTCTTTCAATTGATGAAAAAATTGAAACTATTATTTTAATTTTCAACATTTTCCAGCTAAATATAAAAAATTATGGTTATTCAAATCATCCTAGACTTTCAAACAATTATACTTGCGGCTGCAAATGTTGTTTATATTTGGCGCTATTAAACGATCGTTAGCGTTTTAAGCCTATTTCTATTTCACTTGATGAACCAATAGATTCTATTTTAAAACTGGAACACGTTTTGAATGAAAACCAAAAATATTGATCATTTCGATTGAGCACCATTTTAAAATAATAAGAATTACAGTTGCAATTGCTTTTTATAGTTAACAGTGTTTAACGATCCTCATCTTTTTAATCCTATATCTTTTTCGATTGACGAACAAATTAAACTTAAATTTTTTTAATTGCAAAATAGTTTATTGATATCAACAACATTGATCATATAAATCATACTCGGCTTTAAAATAACAAAAATCTCTCATTGAATTGTTTTTCATATTTACTGCTCTTTAACTATTGTAGCATATTTCTCTTTCAATTGACGAACATATTGAAAATATTTTTCAAATAGGAACATGAAACTTATTTTCAAAATTTACATGTTAAGGTTAGATACAACCAATATTGATCATTTAAATTCACGTTGGGCTTTCCATTTATAAGAATTGCGGTTGCAATTTCTTTTCATATTTATCACTTTTTGACAATCGATAGTGTTTTAATCCTATTTTTGTTTCAATTAAAAACCAATTGAAACTTCTTTGTACAATTGGACCTTGTCTGGTATCTCCATATACATCATTACCCCGCCAAAATTTAAGTTGACCCGTAAATACACTAGCGATGAAGTATAATATTCTTTGTTCACTAGCCTTTTTAGTTCTATATGCAGTAATAGCCATAGCCATGTTATGAAGGACACTTAAAGTTTCATATTCAGATTTACCGTCTATATTCAATTCATAAACTGCACAATCGTTGTAACTTTTTGAATGAAATTGCCCGCGTCCTTCTTATACATTAGTGGAAGAGAAAGTATTGTTATGACTGTCTTTGGAAGAAGATTTGTCTACGACATTAGTTTGGTCTTTGGAATTCGACAAAGATGACAATTTTTGGGATATCTTGTTGATTAAATAAGTGTCTACTTGATCTAGCAAGGATAAGACCTTTTGTTTATCTAATGGTATGCTAGATGTTTTAAAAAATGGTTGAGAAACGTCAAAGGAAAATTTTACTTCTGTTTGTTTATCAAAAGAAAATGGTAGGGTGTCGGAAAATGTTTTTTTTTTTAAATTCTAATGATTTGGAAGTGCTTGGAATGGATTCAATTTGAGTGGACAACGTTTCTATTTTCTTAGAAATCTAAGGTGTTGATTGGAATAGTTGTTTTGATGATATAGTTTTTTAATGTCTCCTATTTTGGCCGGCAAGCTATCTTCGTCATTTATTCCCTTTTGAAAAGGACCAATGACAAAAGAACCCTTGTCGTTAGTTACTTGGACCTCAGTTAATGGTGGATGGATGGATGTAATTATTTTCCCGTCACTAGGTGTCTATTTTTGAGTTAGATTAAAATGAGTGTTAATTTGAAGTTGAGAAACTGGATAGGGAATATATTTTTTTGATGTATAGATGGAAAACTAGGTAAAAAATAGGATATTAGTACATAATTGTTCCATTTCTGAATACCATTTGACCAAATGAACCGAAAAACCAATCTTTTTTTATCTTGATTTTCTTTAGAATAAAAATAATTTTTTAGATAATCACAATTTATTTGAAAGGGTTTGGTTATGATATTAATGGAAGAATAAGTAGGTGGCGTCGTAGCTGAAGCACTAGGAGAAGTTGGAGGAGAGGATGATTCTACATTTTATGAAAAAATTTCGGAAAGACTCCATGGTGCCAATGGAGAACCTTTAAAAATTAAATATAAATTATCAATAGCATATATTTGTAATGAAGGATATTAATTAAATATACTTTTATTCTACTAAGAAATAGTAATTGTGATATAATACTTGGAACCCCATTCATTACCCAAATATATCCTTTCACATTAGATAAAAGTGGTGTTCACACAAACATAATGGGAAAGAAAAAATTTTTCCAATTCCTTTCACCTATTTTTCAAAATCATATAACCTTACTACAATCATCCTCTATTTTCCACCAAATTAACTTAATACAATATAAGAAATCTCAACTTAATTGTCTACAAAAGTAAATTTGCTATCTAAAAATAGAAGAAAAACTACAAAATCCATACCTACAAAAGAAAATATTAGCTCTAGACCTTCCCTTGATATGGGTGTTAATGCTATTTGTATCATACCAAAATGGATATATCTGTATTTTTTTAAATATTTATTTATAGCGCTTCTTGAATGTTTTGAAATTCTTGATTAAGACTAAAATTTTCTTCATGATTTTTTATTGAAAAAGATGTTTTAAAGTCAAATTTTCCAATTTGATAAGTAGTATCTATACGTTTTTTCAGAATAGTCCCATTTTGAAAGTCTATAGGAAATGAAACTTCTTTGCTTTGAAATATATTGGAGTCAAAAGAGGTACGTGAGAAAAGCTTTCTTAGTGGAGTAGCCATGATCACTTATTCATATAGTTTAATGCATAGTATCAATTAAGATGATGCACTTAATAAATTGCTAGTCTTGTTTGTAGCTCAAGGTCTTTTGCTTTTAGACTACAAAACTGTTGTTGGAGTTCTTTAACTTGATTTTTTAAATTGTTAATTTCTTTTTGGAGATCTTTTGTTTTAATTTGTTTGAATATATTAGTAGGATAGCATTCAAAAAAATTTGTTAAGTTAATAGGCTCTGGACGGGAAAATGTTTCTTCTTTAGTAATTAAATCCTTCAATTTAGAAGGTTATCTTTTTTAATATCTTGGTTGTCTATTCAATCAATAAGTTCAAAAAGAAATTATTTTCGTCTTTATTTTGTGTAATGACGTTTATACATTTTTCTACGCATATTGTTGATGATTCATTCGAAGAAGAAGAATTAGAATCTGAGTTAGTATGAGAAGAACATAATCACTCTCTTCAGAAGTAGAAGGGCTTGTATTTGAAGTTTCATCTATTAGGAGTTTAGAAGAAAGTTTCTCATTAAGATCTGGATTATTTTCACAAACTTCCAAATATTTTTGCTTCATTTTACATTGGTTAGCTTTGTATCCTAAAGGTCCACATTTATAACAGGTAATGGGTCATTTTGAATTCTTTCGAGATTTAGGGAATTTTTTCAAAGATTTTTTTATAGAATTGCTCAAGATTTGGTGAGCATTTAAACCACTAGAATCTATTTTCAAAAATGGAACAGGTTTTGAACATAAACCAAAAATAGTGATCATTTCAATTGAGCTCCATTTTCAAACAATAAGAATTACGGTTGCAATTGCTTTTCATAGTTAACGCTGTTTAACAATCCTCACCTTTTTAATCTTACATCTTATTCAATTGACGAACAATTTAAACTTACATTTTTTAAATTGAAAAATAGTTTATTGATATCAACAACATTGATCATATAAATCATACTCGGCTTTAAAATAACAAATATCTCTCGTTGAATTGTATTTCATATTTACTTCTCTTTAACGATTGTATCGTATTTCTCTTTCAATTGACGAATCAATTGAAAATTTTTTTTAAATAGGAACATGAAACTACTTTTTAATATTTACATGTTCTGGTAAGATACAACCAATATTGATCATTTAAATTCACGTTGGGCTTTCCATTTATAAGAATTGCGGTTGCAATTTCTTTTCATATTTATCACTTTTTAACAATTGATAACGTTTTAAGCCTATTTCTGTTCCAATTAAAAACCAATTGAAACTATTTTTTAAAATTGGTCCTTGTTCTGGTTATCTATAACAATCGTTATTGTTTTAAGCGTATTTCTCTTTGAATTGACGAACAAATTTTAACTATTTTTGATAATATGATGTTGTTATGGTTAGAATTCAAAATTATTGATGATTTCAATTATACTAGGCTTTCAAGTAAGTAGAATTGCGGTTGCAATTGATTTTCACATTTTAATGCTTTTTAACGATCGTAAGTGTTTTAAGCCTATTTGTCTTTCACTTGACGAACCAACTTCAATAATGTTTTGAAATCAAAAAATTAATAGACTTTGTACCACCAATACATATAAATTTAATCACACATGGATTTTATATAACGGGAATTGTGAATGCAATGGTTGTTCATATTTAACACTTACTAACTATCGTAGCGTATTTCTCTTTAAATTGACTAACCCATTGAAACTACTTTATAAAAATAAAAATTGTTCAGGTTATATAACAATACATATATCATTTCAATCATACTTGGCTTTCCGATAAAAAGAATCTCTGTTGCTATTGCTTTTCATATTTAACGCTTTTTGACCAACGTTAGCGTTATAAGCGTATTTCTCTTTCAATTGGTAAAGCGATTGAGACTTATTTTTCAAATTTTATCATGTTCTGGTTATATAAAATAAATTTTGATTGTGTAAATCATAATCGGCTTTCAGGTAAGAAGAATTGTGGTTGCAATGGCTGATCCTATTTAATGCTTTTTAATGATCGATATTATTTAAGCCTATTTCCTTTTAAATTGAAATACCATTTGAAATTATTTTCTAAAATTGGATATTTTTCTGGTTATTCATCAAAAAAATTATTATTTCAAACATACTCAGCTTCAAATATTAAAAAATTTTGTTGTAATTGGTGTTCATATTAAACGATTTTTAACTATCGTTAGTGTTTCAAGGGTGTTTCTCTTACAATTGATGAATTAATTGAAACTATTATTTAAAATTGCATCATTTTCTAGTTATATATAAACAATTACTGTTATTGAAATCATCACAAGCTTTCAAACAATAAAACATGCGAGTGCAATTGTTGTTCATATTTAACATTATTAAACGATCGTTAGCGCTTTAAGCCTTTTTCTCTTTCAATTAATGAACCAACAGAATGTATTTCTAAAATTTGGAAAATGTGAACAGATACGATGAATATTGATTATTTCAAATAAACTCTGTTTCAGAAAATAAGAATTACGGTTGCAATTTCATTTCATTGTTAACGCGGTTTAACGATCCTCATCTTTTTGAGCCTATTTCTTTTTCAATTGACGAACCAATTAAACTAAAACTTTTGAAATTGGAAAATTTTTGATTTGATATGAACAATATTGACCATGTAAATCATACTCGGCTTTAAAATAACGAGAATTTGAGGTTGAATTGTTGTTCATAATTATTGCTTTTCAACGATTGTAGCCTAGTTCTCTTTCAATCGATGAACCAACTGAAACTATTTTTTAAAAGTGGAATATGTTGTTGTTGGTTACAACCATTATTCATCATTTAAATCATTCTAGGATTTCAAATTATAAGAATTGCGGTTGCAATTGCTTTTCATATCCGTCTCTTTTTAATCATTGCAAGTGTTTTAAGCCTATTTCCTTTCAATTGAAAAATCAATTGGAATTCTTTTGTAAAATTTAATCTCATTCTGGTTATATACAAAAAATAAAATTGATTATTTAATAATTGTTTGATTTGAAATATTAAGAATTGCGGTTATTTTCAACGCTTTTTAACGATCATTAGCCTTTAAAGTCTATATCTCTTTCAATTGAAGAATCAGTTGGATTTATTTTAAGAATTGGATCTTGTTTGGGTTAGCTACCATCAGATTTGATGATTTAAATCATACTCGACTTTTAAATAAAATGTATTACGTTTGTAATTGCCTTTCATGTTTAACGCTTCTTAACGATCGTTATTGTTTAAATCGTATTTCTCTTTCCATTGACGAAACATTTTTAACCTTTTTTTATAATAGGATAATGTTATGGTTATAATTAAAAAATGTTGATTATTTTAATCTTACTAGGCTTTCATATAATTAGAATTGTAGTTGGAATCGCTTTTCATATTTAAGGTTTTTTAACCATCGTTAGCATTGTAAGCCTATTTGTCTTTCAGTTGATGAACAGACAGAAACTACTTTTTGAAATCAAAACATTATTTGATTATATGGAACTAACAGTTATCAATTTAAGCACACATGGAGTTTAAATAACGAGAATTGTGAATGCAGTTGGTGTTCATATTTAACGCTTATTCACATTGTGTTTTAAGCTTATTTGCCTTTAAAATGACTTACCTATTGAAACAATTTTATAAAAAGGGAACATCTTAAAAGGTTATGTACCAAAAAAATCTATTATTTCAATCATAATTGGCTTCACGATAAAAAGAATTTCTGCAACAATTTCTTGTCGTATTTAATGCTTTTTGACAATTGTTGGCGTTACAAGCGTATTTCTCTTTCCATTGGCAAAGAAATTGAAACTATATTTTCTTATTGGATCATGTTCTGGTTAGACATAATCGATTCTGATGATTCCAATCATAATCGGCTTTCAAAGAAGAAGAATCGCTGTTGTAATTGGTGTTCATATTTAACACTTTTTAATGATAGTGAGCATTTTAAACTATTATTAAAATTTGCATCATGTTCTAGTTAAATATAAACAATTACAGTTATTTCAACCATCCTAAGCTTCAAAAAATAATACTTGCAACTGCAATTGTTGTTCATATTTAACGCTATTAAATGATCATTAGCGTTGAAGTCCATTTCTCTTTCAATTGACGAACAAATAAAATATATTTCTAAAATTGGAACATGTTTTTAACAGATCCAGTAAGTTTTTATCAGTTCAATGGAACTCTATTTACAAATAATAATAATTATGGTTGCAATTGCTTTTCATAGTTAACGTTGTTTAACGATCCTCATCGTTTTAAGCCTATTTATTTTATAATTGACGAACCAATTGAACTTACATTTTTGAAATTTTAAAAATTTTAATTTGG
>ONZA01010843.1:51396-62541 GCA_900322205.1 Kewa caespitosa | reverse complement strand
CTACTTCCCATACTACGTTAATTTGGAGTATAATAGTAGGTTTTATATTTGATTTAGGTGATACGACTTAGCCTCGTCACACTTCCTCTCAACTGATAAACAGAAAATACATCCTCCACACCCATTTCCAACCCTTTATTTTTAAAGAGTATATCCACACCAAGCAACAATTTCCAAACACCCAGGCAATAACTGACTTGGTGCAATAGGAAACCTCTCAAACAAATCTTGAATGATCATAGGAAAAGGAAAGCGGAAACCCTTGTCACACGGGTATGAGTACGTGCTAAACCACCCAGGACAAACCCAATGAGCCCGTATTGGTTCTGTTGGGATGATAACTTTGCAATTAGCAGGTAAATCCCCATTACTACGAATAGCATCTAGATCAGTAGAAGAAAAACCATTTTCTACACTACCCTTCTCCAACACCCCAGTCTAAACAAACTCAAAATCCTCAAGGCGGTGGGTTCTAAATTTTCCCTTGGAACTGCCAGAACTTTTATTAGCACAAGATTTCTTACCCATGGTGAAATCTAAGGATCAAGAAGCACAAACGAGCAAAAGAAACAGAGAATACCTGAAGGAAGTCGCGTAGGAACACAATACTCTTGCTTCACCAAAGAGAGAAAGGAAATCTTAAGAGAAAAGGAAGTTTGAAATTTGAAAGAAAAATCTGGGAAGTTCCGTTGTAGCTTTATAGGGAGGTTGTAGGCAATAATGGTATGAGTTAATAGTTGGCAGTTGCACGACACACGATGCATTAAAGCAGTTTTTCAGTTATTTTAATTGAAAAACAGGGGGACAAATGTTGGTGCTAGAATTTTCCTAATCACATACAGTGCTCAGAATGACATATATTGCTCAGAGAGATATCAGTTGGGATTCACCCCAGGAAGATGTCAACGACCCAATAACAAACGTGGAAAGAGTCAGCCTACTTTTTAGGGAACATGGCTACTTTTACAGCTGAGAAGACCATATCAAACTAAGTTCAAGCTAGTAAACTAGAAGGTATAAAGAATTCAACGGTAGAAGAACGTAGGGGGAGGCCAATCAAAGATAAATTCCCTCAAACTTGGAACCACTCCCAAGAATCACGAAAAGCATTATCAACTAACAAAAGGCAGCAACGGCTACTTGAAAGAATCAACAAAATATAAATAGAAGAAGAAGAACTCTTAGAGAACATATTGCAACCATTGACACCTAATCTTCTAGATCTCTACTCTCCCCAAAAGTATTCCTAGTGTATTCAGCAGTATCTTGCATTACTCATCATTCTAAACTTGTACTGATTATTAATTTTAACACTCAAACTATTATAGTTGATCAACTACCAGTTGGAGGCAGATTCCAACCCAGGTTTTTCCCCTTTCTAGGGTTTTCCTCGTAAAAATACCTTGTGTCATTGCTTTTGTTCTGTCCTTCCATTATTTCATACAAGCATACTTTGCATTCTACATGAGTAGTTAGGCTAATTGGCTCACAATACTTCCTGAGCATGACAATGGTTAAATTTGACCAAAACAATACCAAAAGCCAAACATTCCGTAGAGAAAAGGGAAAAAAAATGAAGACAACATTTCGATTCATTAAAAACAAAATTATCTTGTGAATGTAATTTGTAAATCAAAATAATTTCATTCCAATGCTAAGGGCTAAGGCCATGTGTACTTCCACGTAACGATATTGTCAATTCCGAAATGAACGAAAATAACTTGATCCACGGTTAACGAAAAGCAAGATGTCCTTGGTGATACACGACGACCCTCAGCTTCCAAGGCTCGTGCTTGCGTCAAATATTTAAGTCATCAACGCCTATAAAATTTGACAAATTATGTGATTAGCTTCGAGTCCTTCTCTTCTTGTTTATATATATTAACGTACATAGTACACCAGATAATGGTGATAAGTGTCGGTACAGGATTTTTTGCTAAAAGACGACATGTTCAAAAAGACACACGAGCTTAGAAAGATATCTTCTTCAGAATGACAAGTCCTCTTAGAAGACTTCAACGAATCTGTAACTAATTTGACCGGATCTGACGGTGTGTAAGTAACTTCCAACGAATTAAGTTGCTGATTAGTTGGTGCTCCGCCTATGGATTAGAAGAAGGAAGCAATCAACACAAAGAGAAGTGACCGTTGAAGAAGAAGTCAGTTGCGAAATACAAGGGATTGAGGCCTAAGATCGAGGGAGTGCCAAGAAAATAGGAATAGGTTACTGGACGTGGTCTAACGGTCGTGCATACTGATGTATATAAGGAGAGAAGTAGAAAAGAGAAAAACACGTTGCTTACATTGCTCATATCCTCAACTACAACCATTACTTATCACTTCAACTTGCTCTCATCACTGCTTACTGTTTCAAAAAATATAAGTTCACTTCGGTTATTCTGTTATTCTCATATTATCATCATTGTATCTAACTCATACATCCTAGTGAAAGCTTTTCCCTGTTGGAGGTAGATCCCAACCGAGGTTTTTTCCCATTTAAGGGTTTCCTCATAAAAAGTCTGTGTGTCATTTATCGTTTTGTTCATTTACATTCATTTCGTTCATTGTCGTTTAGGAAGTTATTTAAATCATTAGGTTAATTAACTCAAATATCTCTCTTAGAACGACAATTGCGTAATTTTACCAAAACAATTTGGTGCCTATCGTGGGGGAAATTAGTCTAAATTTCATCATAAATCATCCTAAACACATTACCCAACAAACACTATGGACTCATCCATGCAACCCATAAAGGATGCTGGCAAGAAACCCATTCAGGCTAGGTCTTCCTCAACACCTCGGAGCACTCAGCCAGTGCCTTAGAAACTCGGCCAATAGACAATGGGGGCATCCACCCCAATATTGGTAGTAGAGAGACCAGTAAGCAGGCAAAATGCACAATCCCGGGGACTACGCCACTTTCCGCGGTGTTTACCAAGCCAGTCACTCAAAAAGGCGAAGACATCCCTCAGAAAACTTCTAACAATGCAGACATGATGTCATTCATTTCAGAGATATTGGAGCTCCAAGAGGCCCAGAACGAAAACATCCAGAAGCTGACTCGAGAGAACCAACAGCTAAAAGTGACTTTGGAGATGAAGACCCCACCATCGAATGAATCTGTAAGAAGTGATCTCAGCAGGATCACACCAATGATCACATTGGCTACCCTGCTAATGACGACGACCGGCCCGCTTGATTTTTAATGAATCTCGCCATTCATCTTGTCGTTCTCAACTGGACCTTCATAATCATTCAGTACTTCAGAGTCCATATCCTTCCCTATCTCTTCTGGGGTGAACTACAAATCAACAGAGATGGCCGCTTATCAGAACAGAACCCTTGGGATCATTACTCCTTCATTTGACATCAACAACGGGAACGACCCTATGTAGGATGAGATGCTACGCGCCAGATACAACTGCTAGACGACTGAGAATGTTTCCATTCCCAATCCATCAGGATCTCAACCCATGTCTGGTAATTTTTTCAACAATAATAAGTCTTATTGCCCATAACAGTGATAGTGCAGGTACTTTGCAATCTGTGATGACGTATATGAAATCCCTAGAAGACATGATACACAAGATTCAAGGTGCACCGCAACCAATAGAACGAATGTCTTCCACTACATATGCCAATACCCCATTCATCGACCAGATCACGACAATAGAACTACCAGAAAGGTTCAAACCGCCAGCCATGCCGTCGTACGATGGAACCAATGACCCAAGGAAGCACATCATAATTTACAAGAAAAGGATGACAGTCCTTCCTGTCCCCAGTAATCTAAATGAAGCATGTCTTTCCAAAGGATTCAGCTCCACTCTAACAGGTTCCGCCTTGGAATGGTATCTAAACTTGCCTAAAGGACGTATAGCCAACTTTGCAGATTTCGCCAACATTTTCCAATCCCAATTCTCCATGAGTCGTAAAATGGAAAACGGTCTAGTGATCTGTACCGAGTCATCGAGAAGCGAGGAGAATCCCTAAAAGACTACCTGTACCGGTTCAACAAAGAAGTGATCGCCATCTCGGACTGCGACCAAAAAACTGCAGTAGAAGCAGTCCGTCAAGGTATAGAAAGAGATTTAGATTTCTATGATGAACTAAAAAAATATCCTTGCAGTTGTTTTGAGGATGTCAGGAATAAAGCGGCACCCTTCATACGTTTAGAAGAAGACAGAGCATTAAGGCCCAAAACCAAAGATTACGAACGACCAAATAGAAAGACGAAGAACAACAAACCACAATGGAGCAAATCGAAACCATACAACAGGCAGGTAAACTTTGCTGGACATTCCTCCCAAAAAAACTGGAAAGACGACCCCAATCTGCCACCAGAGATAAGTGAATATAACTTTTGTGTTGATTCCAGTACTTTAGTTTATAAGTTATAGGACCTGGACTCCAAAGTAAGGTAGCCCAGAAGGACTGAGAAACCTGCAGGTTATCGGGACAAATCTAAATGGTGCGACTTCAACGCTGACATTGGTCATACTACTGAAGAGTGTATCGCGCTCAGAAACGAGGTGGCCTACTTATTGAAGAACGGACATCTGAAGGATCTAATGAGAAAGAAGGACGACCTCTAGAATGCCCGTGCTGAGCAACCCTCCAAACCCACCAAGATCGTCAGGTACATCTCAGAAGCATCAGACATTTGCGGTGTGTCATACTCAGCAGCAAAAAGAATAGCGAAGGAGAATTCCATGCAGAGAGCAGAAATACCAAGCAAGCCAAGAAGATTCAATCAACAATTAACCTTCGGTGAGTCGGACAGAGAACACATCCAGGAGTATCATCATGACGGTCTAGTGATTTCTCTACAAATAGGGTGTGCCCTTAGCAAAAGGATACTGAGAGATGGAGGTAGTTCAGTCAACCTGATCATGGACAACACCCTTAAGGAGATGGGGATCGAAGAGGAGAACATCATAAAGAACTCGGTCGTGCTCGTGGGGTTCAGTGGAGAAACCAAACAAACTCTTGGCCACATCTTTCTACCAACAAACGCTTGTGGGGTAAATTCTTTTGAGAAATTTTCTATAATAGACTGCTTGTCGTCCTACAATGTTTTGCTTGGCAGGCTTGGATACACAACCTGGGAGCAATATCGTCTACCTACCATCAATGCGTCAAGTTCCCAAGCAGCTCAGGAGTACAAGTGATCAGAGGTTATTCAAAAGTGGCTCAAGAATGCTGTAAACTCTCTCTCAAACTAAGCACCGGATGGAAGGAGAAATAGCAATTAAAGCACCCACGGATCCAACGCGTACTCCAAGAAGAACCGAAACAGAACCTTGAATACATCATCTAGGATCCATTAAATGCCGAAAAGAAATTACAAATAGGCAACTACGTACCTCCCCAGATCAGGCCAAGCTTAGTACGTTTCCTGAAAGACAGAGCAAGCTATTATGCATGGCATCACAACGATATGATAGGTATCAGTGCAGACGTGATCACACATAAGATCAACATTGATCCAAAATTCACAGCGTTGCAACAGAAAAGAAGGAAGTTCACTCCAGAAAGGAATCAAGTCGTCATTGAAGAAATCGACAAACTCAAAGAGACAGGTATGATAAGGGAAGTAATGTACCCTAAATGGTTGGCGAACGTTGTGGTTGTCAGAAAGAAGAACGAAAAGTGGAGAGTATGTGTAGACTACACATATCTCAACAAAGCATGCCCAAAGGATCCCTTCCCGTTACTGCATATGTACGCCATGGTGGAAGCAACCTTAGGACAGGAGATCTTGACATTCTTGGACGCTCAAAGTGGGTTCAACCAGATTCAAACGCATGAACCAGACAGAGAAAGTATGACCTTCATGACCGAGCGAGGAATCCATTGCTACAACGCTATGCCGTTTGGACTGAAAACGGTGGCAACATATCAAAGAGTGGTCAACAAGATGTTCAAGGAGCAACTGGGGGACACCATGGAAGTCTACATCGATGACATGGTCGTGAAGTCCAAGACCGCTAAAGATCACGTCAAACACTTGGCGACCGCAATCGACATCTTAGAGGTATACAATATGAAATTAAATCCTACTAAATGTACGTTTGAAGTATCTTCAGGAAAGTTTCTAGGCTACATGGTCACCAAAAGAGTGATAGAAGAAAGCCTGGAAAACATTAAAGCCATTCTGAGCCTACAACCTCCAAGAACGGTGAAGTATATACAATGCCTCACAGGAAGAGTAGCAGCATTAAACAGATTCATCTCCAGATCTTCAGAACGATGCAAGCCCTTCTGTGACAGCCTGAGGAAGAACCAGAAGTTCGAGTGGATGACTCAACATGATGAAGCCTTCAAGAGTTAAAAAAATACCTAAGCACCCACTTCTCTTGTCTACTACCAAACAAGGTGAGCCCTTATATGTATACCTCTCTGTAACTGCGTTGTGTCTGCAGTGTTGGTGCAAGAAGAAGACGGTCTACAACACCCCGTTTATTATGTAAGTAAAAGTCTGTTAGATGCAGAAACAAGGTATGGTCATTTAGAAAAATTTGTCTTAACATTAGTTATGTCCTCCACAAAGCTTCGTCCATACTTTGAAGGACACAATATATTTGTTAGAACTAATTTTCCTATTGTTGCGGGGGTTTTTTTGAAGTGAGCCCTTGAGACGTCAAAGGGCGGTAGTGCACGAGGTGAGAAGCTTGAGACGATGTGAGGTTGACTTCGCTCCTTTAGGCCTGCAAAATGAGCAAATGTGAACTGCCCCCGGCGTGATCCAGGGAACGGCCCTTCGATGCTAAAGTCAGTAACAATGAGAGGCGGCAGGCAAGAAGTGGGAATATGAGAGCTACTGTTCACAGTGACGTGAGAAAGTCAGCTTTTTCATAGAATAATTAGTGTCTTACCTTCCCAAGAAGGCTAAGGGTCTTATTTATAGATATCTTGGGAAGTGTGTGGCCAATCGGAGCACGCCATGTTTTCCCTAATCCGGAATATGGGCCTCCATGTACCGTGGGCTGTGCTTGACCGCCGCCTTTTGGGTCGGCCAGCTGGACATTCCCGCTGCCCTGCCAGGTTGGAGATGCCAGCTTGGCGACTGGGGAAGTTAGCGGCCGACCTTACCACCTCTCGCGAAACTTCACTTCGAGGCGAAGGTCTTTTCTCCTTGACTCCAAGTGGGCCGTTCTGAGGTCACGAGCTGCTCTGCCGAGGTGACGACCTCGCATAGTATCTTACGCACAACATTTGCCCCCCAGGTGGTCATGACTTCGCGGGGTCATGGACGACCTGGACTATTCTGGGTTCAGATCCCGATATAGGGCTCGCATCCCCGTGTGTTAGGGTGACGTGGCTAGTCATCCAGCGTGACACATGTCGAAATGTGAGGGGGGAGAGGTGAACAGTTGCATCCACCACTATAGGTACTACACCTGTTCATGCATTTCCACGCATTCAAGGAAATTTTCTAGAGAGAGAAAGCATTCCTAGAGAGAGAAGCTCTGAAAAAATCTTTGATGTCACTTCGCAATTTCATCGGCTCGCTCAAGTTTCTCCTAATTCACGTCGCTTGTTGTTGTACCAGTAGGTATTTTCTTTATTCTTTTCATTTGTGCAATGTTCCCACGTAGTTTTTATTTCTCTGGCCACTCTTCGAAGAGGGGTGGGATAGCTAATAAAACGCCTGAGCTGAGCCCTGCAGTGACAGGGCGAGATTGGAGCCCATAGAATGTACCCGCTTACAAGCAAGTGACCCTCAAGGTCGCATTATAACTGATTCTTTAAATCTGAATAAGGCACGCTATTCCGATCCGAGCGGGGTGACTTCACCACCCCACGAGGCGGGGGACATAGGATGTAGGGTCACGGATCCACGCGAAGTGGATACCCCCTCTCACACACGCAACGAGGTCGTTTCGCCGTCCTCGGCGGCTTCATCTCCAGCGCGACGGACATTGAGGAGGAAGAAGGTTGCTCGCTTTAAGCGAACCCCGCGACCGATGAGTCATGGAGAGCCTTCGTTGCGCCATGGGGGCCATAACACTAGCCCTGATGTACACCGTAGCACTCCTGATCTTGTCCATATTTTGTCATCTCCTGGTAAGTGTTCATTTTGTCTTGTTTCTTTTTTAAACTCGGTCCCCAGCAATGGCGTCACCCATAGAGGAGGTCAGATCGTCGGACTTGGAGTCAACATCGGGGTCGGATTTTGGAACAGACTTGGAGCTGTCACTCAGCGATCTCAATGAAGTCCGGCTGTAAGCCGATCATGAGGTCACCTCACCTATAACACGGGGTGAGGCGAGGGAAGATGCGGAGGTCGTGGATTCGAGTGAAGGTGGTGATGATGATATCGACATAGGGTACGTCGTGACGGTGGCCGCTCACCATGATCCTTCTGCGGACTCGCCTGACGCCGCTGCTAGGCAGGCGGAAGCGTCGACTTTAGGTCGGGGAGAAGAAGTGTCTGGGCCTACAAGTCGTCAGGGTGGTAGAAAGCAGGAGGTTGACGATCTGGGTTCCAACCTCACCCTAGATGCAGCGGGCTATCACGAGCACTTCGAGTACTTCGGGCACCCTAGGGAGCACGAGATCGTGCCTGCGGGTGAGAATGATTCGATCACACTGGCCCCAAAAAGTTGTATCGCCGTCTATCTGAAGATGGCTCATTACTGGTTCAGGGCGCCTCTTCCAGATTTCACCACCTCGCTCTTAAACGAGCTCGGTCTTGCTCCCGTACAACTGACTCCCAACACGTGGGCTATGATAACGCATTTCCTCTACGTCTGTGGCGTGTACGGGGTGGTTCCGACCTTGGCGCTATGGTTTGCCATTTTCGAAAGTGTCAATAAAGGTCCCGACACCAGGGGATTCTTTTATATTCTGGAGCGACCCAGTTATGTAATCGGCCTGTTGAAGGTGAGTTCGATCCCGGGCTGGAAGGACGAGTTTTGCTATTTGAGGAAGCTGCAGGGTGGATGAGATCTCCCGAGGTGGAATACAGCTGATGCTGAGCGACGTCGCTATAGAAGTAGGACCCGTCTCCCTCTGTCAGAAGTGGATGAGGCCGCATTGAAGTTTTTCACTTATTCGGGGAAGCACCCTTCTACCAAGTCAAAGAAAGACGTCAAGTTCCCGCACTACTGGCGTCCTTCGACGAAGTGGTTTGAGAACCAGACGTCCATGGCTGCTATGGGGTTGATCCGTGCTGGGGACCCTGGTAGTTAACTATAAGACTCTTTTAATTATTTCCACTTCGTGAGTACTTCCTGTCAGCTGACCTCGTTCTTTTTGCAGAGCAAGCCCAGGCCGACATCAGGGCGAAGGGAAGGATAAGCTCGGCGAATCTAACTCCGAGTATTACCACCGTCGAATTCACTAGGAGCTGAAGATTAAGATTCCTTTTTCTGACATGGACGACCTCGTAAGTTTGATTGGCTTGCTTTTTTTTTGTTTCACCACTCCGCACACTCTTTGTTCACCTTTTGTTTTGCAGGACACCCCTGTCGCTCCTTTAAAGGTGCCCAGGGGCATCTCCAAGAAGGAGAAGAGGTCAGCCGATTCAACGGCAGCTACGACCCCGGCAACGCCAAGACAGGATCCAGCCCCAACACCGACTCCAGAGAAGTCTGGGGTCGCCACTCCCGGGCTCGCCTCTTCCACGGACGTCTTAGGCCCGGAATGGGACGCCTTGGCTCGGGGTGACGACCTCATATCTGTGGACCGCCGAGGTCGGCCATTCAAGCGGCCTGGCGAAGGCGACCTCGCTCCTCCCTCGAAGAGGAGGGATGGGAAGCAGCTCGCTTCCTCTAGTCCACAGCCAGCCTCCAAGCAATCAGTCCTATCTGTTGGGGGGCTGACGGCTCCGGCCTGGCCGAGCTTCTACCAGCAGCAGCCCGCTGACCGCGCCCAGCTGGTGCGCTCTCTGATGTGCAAGTCGGTCGCCATAGACGACCTAGAGGCTTTGAAGGACCCCGTAGATGCTCGGGGGGAGCTCCTTTAGGTCGCCCATCAGGTCAGTATCTTATTTGCTCCTTATTTCAGTTTCCCTTTTGTGGTGCTAACGTTTGTGGTGCCGTGCAGAACTATATCTTGGCTTTCCATTTCGATCAGACGGTCAACATTAGCGAGGTCAGGATTCGGAAGCTACAGGAGATGCTCGCTTCGATGGACGGGGCCGTGGCAAGGGCTGTTGCCGAGGGTGAAAAGAATGTGAAGAAGGCGGTAGCGGAGGTCGAGTCTTCCTAGGAGGCCGATCTGAGATCTGTTCGGGAGGCCTTCGCATCGAAAGAGGCTGAACTGGTGGATGCTCAGCGAAAGGTGGCCGAGCTCATCCAGATCGTGGAGACGCGGAACACCCAGCTCTAGTCCAAGGCCACAGAGACTGACAAGCTCTGGAGGAAGGCCATCAAGACGGTGTTCAAGTCTGATCTGGGGTCTCGTGTCGTCGCGGCGCGAGTACTCATCTCGCGGGCCAATCCTAACAAACAGGTTGAACTAAGGCCAAGTATGCTGACTACTTGGAGTATGATGTTTGGAAGGAGTTCCGCGAGGCGGAGGAAGAAGAGGCTGAGGGCGAGGAGGCTGCTCAAGGGACAGGGGCTGGTCAAGACCAGGGGAATCGGGGTTGAGCTTGTGCTGCTTTTTAGGGTCGTGTCTGTCAGGGTCGCTTTCATGGCTCTTTTCTGTAGTTTTTGTGGACCTCAAACGATTGCCTTCATGGCTAGTTTTTTGTAATTAACTTCGCCTTGCGCTTCGTATTTTGACGTCGTTTCGTGGTATAAATTTGCTTGTTTTTTGATTTGCTCGTTATATGCCTGTTTTTTACCCTGTTTACGGGGTATATAGCCCCGAAGGCAAGCTAAATTTATCCGAAGTTAGTAGTTTGTTGCAATATGATCCTACTTGTTTAATTATACTCCGTAATAAGTATATTCCTGCGAGGTGAAAGGTTCAGATCATTTATAGTGAAGTCATGTGTTCGTACTTATTGTATTTTTTACCCATGATGGTAAGATACCCCAAATATGAGGATTTTAATCATCGCAAAGTGATTGTAATAAGTTAATGAGCCTTGTGCCCCCACTTATTTAATCACACCCCTGGGTGGGGTCTGGGTGGGTTAAAATGTTAACCGGGAATAAAATGCGATGTGAGTAATAGAACTTTTATTCG
>ONZA01010843.1:25792-43492 GCA_900322205.1 Kewa caespitosa | reverse complement strand
AAAGAACCGGCATAGGACGGCCTCAGTTCGATTGTGGGTCATCATCGCGGCGTCATACGCCATTAGATGTTCAGTTGGCAAGGTGGTGCCACCATACTTTTTTATCTTGCCCAGTTTCACCACCTGAGGAATTGGCTGACTCATGATGACATCAGCGAAGGGGGACTGCCTGGTAAGTCCAATCTGTGTGCCCGTGGTGACACACTCCGGCAATTTTCCCAGCCGGGATGGGAAGTAGGGCTTGAAGCCTATTCCCCCTAGTCGCTTCTCCTCTTGCTTTTTCCGGAGGAAGTGGCAAAGATCGACGGGTAATTCCTCAGAAAGAACTGGTCCTTACTTCTTCCGAGAATTTAATAAGTTGCGCAAGTCGAAGTTTGCTCGTTCCGTGTTGTACGAGCGGTGGTTCCAAGAGCTCTCAGGCTGTTTCCCCTTGGTTGCCTGTAGAATGTTCATCTCGTTCTGCTTAAGCCATGGCGTGGAACCAGCGGAGCGAGTTGAGCTTTCCCGACTAGAGATCGTGAGAGGCCGCAATGCCATCACTACCGTAGTGGGTGATGGTGCCGGGATGTTTCCGGATTTCTGGGACGGGGTCTTCTCATGGAGCATCGCTTGGATCTCAGCTTGCATCGCATCCCTCGTCTCTTTTTGGACCTCACGGACAATCTTCTCGAGCTGTGTAGCAGAGATCGTTGTCTGGGGGACCTCGTCTCGAGGAGTATTGGCTACATATTCTTCTACGTCGTTATGGTGGGACATGGTTCTTTTAGGGATTGGTGTTGGGATGTGCTTGTCACTCCTCAACCTCATGCAACTAAAATTCACTCCCCACAGACGACGCCAAATGTTGCGGGGTTTCTTGAAGTGAGCCCTTGAGACGTCAAAGGACGGCCGTGCATGAGGTGAGAAGCTTGAGACGATGTGAGATTGACTTCACTCCTTTAGGCCTGCAAAATGAGCAAACTTGAACTGCCCCCGGCGTGATATTGGGAACGGCCCTCCGATGCTAAAGTCTGTAACAATGAGAGGCAGCAGGCAAGAAGTAGGAATATGAGAGCTCCTGTTCACAGTGACATGAGCAAGTCAGCTTTTTCAGAGAATAATTAGTGTCTTACCTTTCCAAGAAGGCGAAGGGTCCTATTCATAGATATCTTGGGAAGTGTGCGGCCAATCGGAGCACGCCATGTTTGTCCTAATCCGGAATATGGGCCTCCATGTAACGTGGGCTGTGCTTGATCGTCGCCTTTTGGGTCGGCCAGCTGGACCTTCCAACTGGCCCTGCCAGGCTGGACATGCCAGCTTGGCAACTGGGGAAGTCAGCGGCCGACCTGACCACCTCTCGCGAAACTTCACTTCGAGGCGAAGGTCTTTTCTCCTTGACTCCAAGTGGGCCGTTCTGAGGTCGCGAGCTGCTCTGCCGAGGTGACGACCTCGCGTAGTATCTTACACACAACACCTATCAAGTTTGTTTTCCGAAAACCTGAATTGTCAGGAAGAATGGCAAAGAGGTCAGTACAACTAAGCATGTATCAAATCACATACAAATCTAGAACGGCAATCAAGCTACAAGCCCTAGCAGACTTTGTGGCTGATTTCAGTCCTAAGCTGGAAACCAAAGCAAAAGCAAAGCTCCAACACCTAAATGGAGAAAACTTGCCTAAAAAATGGACGCTATTCAGTGACAGAGCAGCAAACGTCAGGGGGACAGGGTTAGGTGTCATCCTGAAATCGCCACAGGGGGACATAATACCCCATGCTATAAGTTGTGAGTTCAAAATGACCAACAACGAAGCAGAATGTGAAGCATTGATTGTTGGGCTCAACATGGCAATAGAACTAAAAATCAAATACCTTGAGGTAAATTCTGATTCACTCCAAGTTTGAGAAGTTCGAGTTAAAGCAAGTCCCTAGATACCTCAACACTCAATCCGATGCCTTAGCGTCTCTAGGATCAAACTTTAACCCGACTAGTTTAAGCTCAATACCGATCTTACACCTATTGTCCCCATCAATCTCCAAAAGAAGGTAAAGAAGTTGCAACAATCCAAAATTCTATATGTGAGACTAACATATAGGAAAATGGTTGGACAAGACCCTACATTGAGTACCTCAAGGAAGACAACGGTCCAAACATAACAGCCCATCCACGGTCATTTAGAATGAAGGCATCCAAGTTCGTTCTGATAGATGACGTCCTTTTTAGAAAGTCAGCAGCTGGTCCTTATCTCAGATGCTTGGAAAAAGATTAAGCTCAAGAAGTCTTGAAAGAACTACATGCAAGAAGATGCGGAAATCATGGAGCTGGGCATAGTCTATCAAACAAAGCCCTCAGAATGGGCTACTTCTGGCCAACAATGAGAAAGGACGTGATTGAATACGCTAAAAAATGCGACACCTGTCAAAGACACGCTCCAGAAACACATCAACCACTAGAACTGTTACACTCAGTCTCTACTCCATGGCCATTCATGAAATGGGGGATGGACATCGTTGGGAAATTACCACAAGCATTAGGAGAAAGAGTATTCATGCTAGAAATGACCGACTACTTCGCGAACTAGATCGAAGGTGAAGGGTACAGTTAGGTAAGGGACAAAGAAGTAATTTCCTTTATCAAACGTAACATCATTTGCAGGTTTGGCACACCTTCTGTGATCATCTGCGACGATGGATCACACTTCATCAGCAATAAGACAAAGTCGTTTTGCGCTCAATGGAACATTGAACTACACACTTCAACACCCAGACATCCTCAAGCTAATGGTCAAGCAAAATCAAGCAATAAGATCATCATCAAGAACTTGAAGAAAAGGCTAGAAGACAGAAGATGAAGATGGGCCGACGAGCTACCTATGGTACTATGGGCAGACAAAACAACGCCAAAGACTTCAACAAGACAAGCCCCATTCTCAATAGTCTTTGGCTGTGAAGTAGTAATACTTGCTGAAATCACGGTCCCCACTCAAAGGTATGGCTTAATTACTCAAGATATTAATGATTTTGAACTTGCAGCGAGCTTAGATACCGTGGACGAACTCAGAGAGACGGCCAGTATAAGACTAGCAGCTTATCAATAAGCCGTAGCCAGAAGCTACAACAAGTACCTTAAGATTTGAACTTTCAGAGTAGGGGTCATGGTAATGAGGAAGGCATTCCAAAATACCAAAGAACATGACGCGGGAAAGTTGGCCCCAACCTGGGAGGGTCCATATCTTGTAGAGTCCGTTACAAGTATGGGAGCGTACAGACTAATGAAGTTAGATGGTAAGTCAATTCCAAGAAGTTGGAATGCTATCAATTTGAAAATTTACTTTATGTGAAGCAATTCCCATCAATGTCCGCCAAAACGATAACTCTAAATTTTCTCTTTCCCAAAAAAGTATGAATTGTAAACTCAATTTCTATATTATTCCTTTTACAAGATTTATTTTACAAATAAAATTACTAAATTTAAGAATCGGAGGGTCGTTGGATAAAGCCAACGACCATTCTAACAGATCACTATCTTGCAGAATAAACAAAGTTCAATACTACAAGACAAGGGGACAAAGATGTGCTAAGTCCTGCCTGTCAAAATGCTTCATCAACAAGACCAAACAAACGTCTACAAGACCAGACAAACATCCGACAAGACCAGACAAACATCTAACAAGGCCATACAAACGCCTATAAGTAAGTTTATTGACTTACTAACATTAAATGAGCGCAAAACAGTACGCAGGTCATGCAAAGGCACGACACACACACATACACTTCTGAGTCAATGAGTGCAACACATCACAACTCAAAACTCAGTAAAACCGTGTTCAACAAAGAACAAAAATGCATTTCAAAATGACAAAAGCATGCATTTCAATAGTGAGTCATAAAACTAACATAAATAAGACTGTCCCTAAAAGACAGTTCCAAAATCGGTCACAAAATGACCAAATTATTACCCCTGTCACCATGGACAGGGTTGGCAAACACAAACCAAAAATATTGTTAGAGGATGACATACCATCCCTTCAAAACAAAATAAAAACGAACCAACTAATTCTCTTGCACAACATCTGCATTGACATCAACATCCTTCTGAACCAGAGTGGAGGAGCCTTCAACATTTTTCTAAGCACGAGTGGAGAAGCCTTCAGCATCTTCAGTAGGAACCTGAGTGGCAGGAACTTCATTAGCTTCAGGAGGACGATAGGTTTCGAGGATCTCTATTGCAACCTGCATAACAATCTTCTCTGCTGTCTCCTTGAGCTCTCTTCTATTTTGGCTACATTGTCACCTTGTGGAGGAAACCTTGTCACAAATCGCCTGTAGGAATCTTCATAATCCCAATCCTTATGCTTTCCTTGAGCACTCCTCCATGGCTTAAGGCGACCATGCTAGCAAAAAAATAGAGCATTCTCCTCGGCTTTAACACGAAGATCCTCATACTCCTTCAAGAAATCATAATCCTCCTCGAGCTTTTTGATACGAGCCTCTGCCATCTTCTCCTTAGCCGCAGCAACCTTCTTCTCCTTAACAACAACCACCAAAGTGCTCTGAAGATTGTCCTCAGCAGCCTTCCTGGCAGAACGCAAAGAGTCCACCTCACCCTCTAGCACCTGAACATTCCTCTTATTAGCCAAGGAAGCGTGCAACGCCTATAAAAGGACAACAATAGTCACAGTCATCCTCACTATAAATAAAACCCAAAATCAAAATAAATATACCTTCAGACTATGCACAACAGAGTTGTCCACTAAGTCTTTCAAAGAGCGGCCTTCATAAAGATGTTCTGAGCTCTCCAACAAAAGAGGCTCCAGTTGCGTAAGAAGAATAGGTGTACTCTCTCTTGGGATAGTCAGGTCGATGACGGGATCGGTCTTGCGACTCTTTGATTCAGGAAGCATAGAGAGAGGCTTTATCATAGGCTTATTACTTCCAGAAGCCTCTGAAGTTCCTTTCTCGACCTTAATCATGTCGAGGACACTCTTATCACGCACTGCAGAAGGAGTCGCCCTGGAACCTGTCTTCCACACTCATATTAACAAAATTGGCTGGGTACAATACAAAAAGAAAAAGTCATGACAAAAGGTATTACACTTCCTACCAGTTGACATTTTTGAGTCAGCTCTTTCTGAGAAATGTTCTGAAGCAACGGACCGAGAAGGACCAACCTCTCCAAAACAACCAGGAAATGTTCAATCTGAAATAGGGATTTCTAAGAATGCTTTGAGACGATCGAGAGATTCCCTTCCTTTTCCCAAACCCTTAGAATTGATCTCTACAAAAAACATGAGTGAGTCACAAAAAACTTTAGAACTACTGTCCAAAAATGACGCAACTAACAAAGATCAGAAGGTTCCTACAGTGAACCAAGTATCTTTTAGAAGAAACACATGGTCTCCCAGCGACGTCTTATCAATAAACATTTAAGTACACACCCACTTGTGATCATTAGTCTCATTCAAACTATGAACTAAAGCCTCTACACCATCTTGTTTTCTAAATTGAAAATGACCTATACCACTTCCCCTCAAATGGTAAAAAGTAAAGATGTCCTCCAATAAGACTTCAATACCTTCTCTTTCGCATATGGCATGAACAAAAAGTATTCACATATGGTATGAACAGAAAGTAGTAGTCTTCAAACCCCAGGTACTAGCTGACATGCAGCTATGGGAAAAAGTTCAAAAACTCTGCCGATGATTTTAGGAAGAGGAAAAGCCAAACCCTTCTCGAAAGGATACGTATACATACATACCAGCCTATGAGAAACCCAATTAGCACGAACTAATTCGTAAGGGACAATCACCTTACAACCGCTGGGTAAAACGCCTGACTCTTTAAGAGTGACAATGTAAACAGCATCTAGATCATTTGGAGCACTACCCTTATTCCCATAATCAAGAATCCAAGTATGAGTGAAGAGATGATCATCAATACCAACAGATTGGGAACTACTTTTCACAGCTGTGGTCTTTTTACCCATAATTGCAGAAAGTCAAAAAAGTCCCAAAGAGTTAAAGCTGACGAAAGCACTTGGAAAGTTGAGCAAAATCCAACAAAAGGCGCTAACGCAAAAGGAAGAGGGCTCAAACAAAGAGTAAGTTGAGATTTTAAATGGAAGAGAAAAGATGGAGAATAAGACAAGGAGTTAGGTTTGGAATTAGGGGTGAATTTATAGAGGAGGGTAGGTAAGAATTGTGGTGTTTATGGACTCTGCAAAAGAAGAGTAATGATGAGTTAAACTTCTAGTCTGCAATAGCTAACGCACAGATATCGAGGAGTTTCATAATCTCAAAATTGCTTTTCAAATTCAAAACTAGGGGACAATTGTTGGTACATATTTTTTTGCTAAAAGACGGACATGTTCAGAAAGACACACGAGCTCTAAAAGACATCTTCTTCAGAATGACAAGTCCTCCAAGAAGATTTCAACGAAGCTGTAACTAATTTGACCGGTTCTGATGGTGTGTAAGTAACATCCAACGAATTAAGTTACTGATTAGCTGGTGTTCGGCCTATGGATAAGAAGAAGGAAGCAGTCAACATAAAGAGAAGTGGCCGTTGAAGAAGGAGTCAGTTGCGAAATACCAGGGATTGAGGCCTAAGATCGAGGGAGTGCCAAGAAAATAGGAATGGGTTACTGAACGTGGTCTAACGGTCGTGCATACTGATGTATATAAGGAGAGAAGTTGAAAAGAGAAAAACACATTGCTTACGCTGCTCCTATCCTGAACTACAACCATTACTCATCACTTCACCTTGCGCTCATTACTGCTTATTGTTCCAAAAAATGCAAGTTCACTTTGGTCTTTCTGTTATTCTCACATTATCATCATTGTACATAGCTCATACATCATAGTGAAAGCTTTTACCTGCTGGAGGTAAATCCCAACCGAGGTTTTTTCCCATTCAAGGGTTTCCTAGTATAAAGTCTGTGTGTCGTTTATTGTTTTGTTTATTTACATTCATTTCGTTCATTGTCGTTTAGGAAGTCATTTTGATTATTAGGTCAATTAACTCACATATCTCTCTCAGAACGACACTTCCGTAATTTTACCAAAACAATAAGCTTTATATTCAACGTTTTCTGTTATAAAAACCGGAGGGTTTCCATATCTCTCTTTTACGTAGAGCAGAAGTTCATGAATTCCCATAGGGTAAATCTTCAGCCAGGGTGAAGCAGACTGGCCGATTTTTTGTAGTTTAGATTATATTATTGTAACTATTTTCAGTTTTATGTATTGTTTTTAGTAGAGTTAGATCACTTAAATTTTGGCAATCCATGGAAAAATAAAAATTATTTGACCACTGTAAACAAGAAAATATCTTGAACTCACAAGATGAAATATCGTCGGCCCTCCTTTTGTTGATTTTCTAGTTCCGCCCCTACTTGAGGAATCAGTCACATACCGGTGGACCAATTGGAACTCCATTCTTTTCTACTATGGAAATGCAAATATATGTGAGAAAATAGTGACTTGTGCCATGAATCCCTCCGTCCGAATTTAATTATCCACTTTGACTATTTGCGTCATTTTTTTTATCCATAATTATGATAAATATATGTAGAGATTTTTTTTTTTTAGAATGATGTTTTCTGAAAGTTGATGTAATAAAGAATCGAACCATGTAATTTTCATATCAGAACTCAATATATTTTTTGTGAAATTTAAGGAAAAACTTGAACTAAAAAGTCAAAGTGAACAAGTAATCTGCAGGGAGGGAGTATTTGTTTTACTTGAAGGAAATGCTTGAAAGTGGACCTGACATTATGACTTGGGCATCAGTGAGGCAGTTTGGTCTAGCCATTTTCAAACGACTATCATATCTTGCATATTGAGAAGTGTAATAATTCAATCCCAGAAAATCAAAAGATCCTTTTATAATCATGGATTCTTCATGTGTTAGTCGCGATAGTAGTCCTTTTACAAATTGTTTCATGTTAGGTGGATAATCTCCTGTTACTATTGGATGCAAGAACTGTACGAAGTAAGAGATAATCAATGGCTATCAAGAACGAACTGAAATTGTTGTGCTGTGTAGGTGACTACTGTTTTGAAAGCAATAACGACTAGACTATGGTGCAATCCTCTGGGTCGGTTGATCCCCAAAGTAAACACCATGCTCCGATCCTTACAATCGTGCAATCGAGGGTAAAGAGATAGAGATTGCAAAGTGCAAGTACCCAGATAGTATATGAACAATGTGGAGAGAAAATATGAGAATGGAGGATTTTCGGATGACCAGAAAGAGGAAAACAAGTTGCTATTTAACAGTCAAAAAACTGACTGTTACAAAGCTTGATTTTGGGCTGAAATCAAGGGCATAATCTAGGTCATGAAGGAAAATAGATAACCCATTAAATTAAAGAATCTGGACATTCAAACTGTGACTACCCAATCAAAGTCAAAGTCAAATGGTCAACAGGTTCGGTCAAAAAAGATAGGGACCACCAACTCGTACCTGTACTCGCACCCACGCCCAAGCCCAGGACCAAGTTGGGTCTGGTCCGGGTGGGGGGTGCGCACGCGCATGTGTTAAATAGGCAAGAGGTAAGTCCTCTCTCCTTTCACAAAAGTGGGTGCCCCAAGGGTCCAATTTATAAAACTCAAGAAAGAGCTTTATGAACACCATCTAGCTCCGCAAATCTCCCTATGTGGGAGAGTAAGAAACAAGAAAAAGAACAATGGCCAAAATGCAAGCCCTTATTCCAACAATCCTCCACATATGGCGAACTTTGGTCAAAAGAACTTTCTAGGTAAAAGAGAAGGCGATGAACGCTTAAATGACAATGACTTTTGATTGAATTGACACGTAGTGAAGTTAGGAACCAAGAATGTTCAAAGTGAGGGAACGAATCTTGAACTCACTTGATCTCGGTTGAGAACCCCACAACACGTGTTACCTCCTAAATCACTAAAAACTCAGCGATACAACACTTAGCGCCTTTAAGGTCATGCGATAAATTTTGGACTCATGAATGCTCTAGAGACTCCCCCATGTATTTCATAGGAGGCGGCCAAACCCCCACATTCACGTCTGTGGATCCATCAAGTGCGTCTCTATAGCACCACCCAAACGGGTTATGGATAATTTATTAAGAGCATGAGCTCACTATGTCAAACAATCAAGCAGTAACTCCATCAAGTCCGTCTAAAAAGGACTAACCAATAGGGCTATGGAATTATTAAGAGCTCAAAAGCTCAGCCTCACAAGTTGCACTACAACGTGCCATAGGGATAAGAAAACTGGTGCATAGAGGACCTTTATGACTTTTCATATTTTCCTCACTCAATGGGCTTAAGCCCCATCCCCCTCGAGGTTTCAACAACCATCCTACGAGCTAATCCATTTGTAAAAGGATCCGCCAAGTTTCTCTCGGACCTTACAAGCTGTAGGGATATAACTCCAGTATTCAGGAGTTGTTTCACCGCACTATGCCTTATGCGGATGTGCCTCCTTTTGCCATTATACACACTGTTTTTGACAACTCCAATCACGGATTCAGAATCACAATAGAAAGACACAGATGTAGTCGGTCTCCCCCACATGGGTACATGTGCGAGCAAGTTCCTCAACCACTCTACTTTTTAACTAGCTAACTCAAGAGCAATGAACTCTGCTTTTATGGTGGAGCGAGCTACACAAGTCAGTTTGAAAGACTTCAACGAAATAGCACCCCCACCCAAGGTAAACATATAAACACCAGTTGAACTTACTACATCAT
Organism: Kewa caespitosa; assembly: GCA_900322205.1. NCBI lineage: Eukaryota > Viridiplantae > Streptophyta > Magnoliopsida > Caryophyllales > Kewaceae > Kewa > Kewa caespitosa. Next base: position 33,786 of record ONZA01010843.1, on the reverse strand, counting down.
TATCCAATACCCAGTTTGCATCACAATATCCTTCTAGTACAGCAGGAAACTTTTTAAAGTGCAACCTTAGTTTTTTTGCGACTCTCAAGAACTTAAGCAAATGATGAAGTGTATCCCTGTGTTCACTACTAGGGTTATGATTATAACGATTAAGTCTACTCAATGTGTATACTTTGTCTGATCTCGTATAGTTCATAAGGAATATCACACTCCCGATAATTTTGGCATACTCAACTTTTGACACACTCTCGCCCTATCTTTCTAAGTGCAATTCTAGAATCATAAGGCGTTTACGTAGGTGTGACATCAAAACTGTTGAACCTCTTAAGTACTTTCTCAATATAATGAGACTGACACAAGGAGATACCGTTTTGACTCTTAATAATCTTTATCCTTGACATCACCTTAGTTTCTCCTATATCTTTCATATCGAAATGTGAGGATGTTAGCACTAAAGATAAACATGTCATCCACATAAAGACATATGATCACACACTAAGAACCAACTACCGTTGAATACATACATGAATCACAGGCATTAACTACATACCCATCTTTCACCAAGGTACTATCGAACTTCTCAAACCACTGTTTAGGAGCCTGCTTTAGTCCATATAAGGACTTCCTAAGTCTACACGCCTTATGTTCCTGTCCGGGAGCCACAAAGCCCTCACGTTGCTATATATAAATCTCTTTATCTAAATCTCCATTCAAAAAGGTTGTCTTTCGATCCATTTAATATACAAGAAGGTTGTGAATGGTAGCTAAGGAAATAATTGATCTAATAGTGGGTATCTAGGTCACAGGTGAATAGGTATCGAAAACGTCTAAGCCTTTCTTTTGCGTGAAACCTTTAACAAAAAATCTAGCCTTAAACGTTTCTATGGATCCATCAGGTCTTCTCTTTCTCTTGAAGATCCACTTTCCACTAGTGGCCTTAATACCTACAGGTAGGTCTGAAAAATCCCAAGTATAACTAGACATAAGTGACTCTATTTCACTGTTGACTGCTTTCCAGAAACTAGCATCAACGGAAGTCATTACTTCCTGATAGATTTTCGAATCCTCTTCTATCATATAGACACACACTACTTCTTCATTAATCTTATTAAGATCATCGATTTCAATCAAGAAGGTAATAGAAAATTCAAGCCTAAAACGAGTTTCTGTTCTACTTCCCTTACTCCTCCTAGTCTCACTAACGGGTTCGGGAGCCACATTAGGCACAAAAGCTTAAGACGCATGAAAATTAATAAAAGCAGAAGTATCAACAGAAGAAATAGAACTAGCAACATGTAATGATACATCTTTTTTTGAAGGACATACATGCTCAAAGAATTCAACATCTCTTGATTCAGAAATTGAAGAATCACTCAAAGACATAGATCTATAAGCATCACTGTTTTGAGCATAACCAATAAACACAATATCATAGGTCTTAGCACCAATGGTAGACCACTTAAACTCGGGTATATCAACCTTTGCCAAACATCCCTAAACTTTCAAAAATTTTAATTTTGGGGCGTAACTCTTTCATAGTTCATAGGGTGTCACATTTAGCTTCTTATACGAAACTCTGCTGAGTACATAGCACGCTGACAATACTGATTTGCCCCACATATTGTTTGCAAGTCCCGAACTCAACAACATAGCATTCATCATTTCCTTAACAATCCGGTTTTTCCTCTCAGCAACTTCATTAGATTGCCGAGTGAAGGTGCACTAAATTCGTGAATTATCCCATTTCTTTCACAAACGTCCTTAAGAAAAATGGTGCTATATTCCCCATCATGTCCCACCTAAGTCCTTTTATCTTGTGGTCCAGCTGATTTTCAACCTTGGCTTTGTATTTTAAGAACATCCCTTCAGCCTCATCCTTAGAACGAAGGAGGTAAATTCTATTGCACTTAGAGTAGTCATCCACAAAGGTCACATAATATTTCTTACCTCCTTTACTCATTGTGTTCTTAAAGTTAGCTAGGTCTGAGCGAACTAACCCAAATAAAATAGATTCCCTATGTTTTACAGGTTTGAAGGGTTTCTTGGTGTACTTAGCCTCAACAAAAACTTCACACTTAGGGAATTCACTAGTGTCAAAAGAGGGTAAAAGTTTCGAACTCTAAGTCTCTTAAGTGACGCTACATTGACATGTCCCAACCTGCCATGCCAAAGATCAATTGACTCTAAGATGTAAGCACAAACAGAAACACTTCCATTCATTATTTCATTCTCGACATTGAGTATAAACAGACCCTCAGCTAATTATTCTTTGCCCACAAAATCCCCATTGCATGTAATAACTACTTTTTCAGACTCAAAAACAATCTTAAGTCATGCTTTGTTCAAAAGTGAACTAGAAACTAGATTTCTACACGGTGAGGAAACATAAATCACATTGGACAAAGCTAAAGAATTTTCGGATGTGAGTTTCAGAAGGACCTTCCCCTCATCGAGGATTCCAGCAGTGCTCGAGTTGCCCATGTACACAACTCGCCCTCAGCAACATCCTTGTACTCATGGAAGAGATCTTTGTTGGCACAAAGATGCCTTGAAGCTCCAGTGTCCAACATCCAGTAAACTTTGTTGGAGACCACATTCGCCTTGACCACGACCGCAACAATGATGTTAGCATCTTCGATCAGGTTCTCTTGCGGGGCAGCTTTCGGGTTTGATTTATGGGCACCTCCTTGGAGTAGGTTGCACTGGAAGGCTTTGTTGCCAGTCTTCCCGCGGACAAAAGACACGCCTTTGGACTTCTCAATTGTGTTGTTCAGCTTGGTGAACTAGTTCTGCTTGATTGGTTTACCTCCTTTTCCCTTTGCTTTGAACCAGTTATTATTAGCAACATTAAGAAAATATTCAACCAGATTAGTGATAGTATTATTAATAGAAAGTGTCTCATGTTTTTCCTTGAGACAATTGGTCTACTCGGTTCACATGTGGCTGACAGGCCCTTGGAGGGAGAGATCCTGCTTCTTGAGCTTCAGTTCATTGCAGTATCCACTCCAGGAAGGTGAGAATTTCTCCAGTAGAACGTTGCTTGAAGTACCTCGTACATCTCCATGCCCTCGTTCAGAATGTCAACGACCATGTTCTCATACTGGTGAACCTGGTCCATGAAGGGTTTGTCATCGATCATCTGGGACCGTAGCCAATTGCTGATGACATACTTCTTTTTTCCAGCATCACCAGTAGCGTACTTCAGCAAGGTCTCCGAAATCATTTTAGCATATTTGGTCGGGATGAACAAGTCGAAAAGGACATTGGACATGTGGTTTAGGATATGGCCCTGGACGATTTTGTTGTCCTTCTCGAGCTTGTTTTCAGCATCAAGTTTCTGTTTGTCGATTATGGCAGCAACAACATCATTGTCTTCAGAGGCAGCATGGTCGGCCTATGAAACTGTTGGTGGATCATTAAGTAGGAAATAGTCGACATCAGGAGCCTCAAAAAAGATCAGTAGGTTTTGGGACAAATGTTTGAAGTTGTTCCTGTCGAGTGGCTCAATTCTGAACAGCTTAGGGAGAGTAACTTTGAACGGTACAGTTAAAGTGATTGATAATTAGTTAGTTGCTTTAATATTGTAAGAACATAAGTGATAATCAATGGCTTTCAAGAGCAAACTAAAGTTGTTGTGCCGGGGTCGGTAGGCTTTGCCTTTAAAGCAATTACCGCCCAACTATGGTGCAATTCTCTAGACCGGTTGCTCCCCAAGGTTAACACAACGCTCCTTACAATCATGCACTCGATGTTAAGGCGATGGAGATTGCAGAGAACAAGTACCTAAAAGTATATGAAATAGTGTGGAGAGAAAATATGAGAATGGTGGATTTTCGGAAGACCAGAAAAAGGAAAACAAGTTGCTATTTAACAATCAAAAATTGATTGTTACAAATCTTGATTTCGGGCTGAAATCAAGGGCATAATCTAAGTCATAAAGGAAAATAAATAACCCATTGAAGCAAAGAATCTGGACAGTCAAACTGTGACTGCCCAATCAAAGTCAAAGTCAAATGGTCAACTGGTTGGGTCGAAAAAGATAGGGACCACCAAGATGTACCCGCACTCGCACCCGCGCCCAAGCCCAGGCCCATGCCCAGTCTGGTCCGGGAGGGCAGCGCGTGCGCATGTGTGTTAAATGGGCTAGAGGTAGGTCCTATCTCCTTTTACAAATGTGAGCACCCCAAGGGTCCAATGTATGTAGCTCAAGACAAAGCTTTATAAATGACACCTACCTCTTCATCCCCTATGTGGGAGAGCAAGAAACAAGGAAATGAAAAATGGCCAAAAGAGAAGCCCTTATTCCAACAATCCCCCACAAATGGCAAACGATGGTTAAAATAACTTTCTGGGTATAAGAGAAGGCATTGAACGCTTTAATGCCAATGTCTATCGATTGAATTTACACATAGTGAAGTGAGGCAACAAGAAAGTTCAAGTGAGCGAACGAATCTTGAACTCGCTTGATCTTGGATAAGACCCCCATGACACGTGTTACCTCCTAAATCTGTACAAACTCTGTGATATGACACTTAGCTCCTTCAAGGCCATGCACTAACTGTGGGACTAATGAATGCTCTCGAAAGACTGCCCCATGAATTTTATAGGAGGCGACCAAACCTTCACATTCACATCGGTGGATCCATCAAGTGAATCTCTATAGCACCACCGAAATGGGTTATGGATTATTGATTAAGAGTCTGAGCTCAGCCTATCAAACAATCAAGTTGTAACTCCATCAAGTCTGTCTCAAAAGGACCCCCCAATAGGGTTATGGAATTATTAAGAGCTAAAATCCTCAACCTCATAAGTGGCACTACAACGTGCCATACGGATGGGAAAAGTAGTGCATAGAAGACCTATATGACATTTCATATTTTCCTTCCTCAATGGGCTTAAGCCCCATCCCCCTCGACATTTCAACAACCGTTCTACGAGCTAACCTCTTTGTAAAAGGATCCACCAAGTTTCTCTCGGACCTTAAAAACTCTAGGGGCAGGGATATAACTCCAGTCTTTTAGAGTTGTTTCACCACACTATGCCTTATGCGGATGTTCCTCCTTTTACCATTATACACACTATTTTTGGCAACTCCAATAGCGGATTGGGAATCATAATGGAAATACACACTACAGCCGATCTCCCCCCCATGGGTACATGTGCGAGCAAGTTCCTCAACCACTCAGCTTTTTGACTAGCTAACTCAAGAGCAATGAACTTTGCTTCCATGGTGGAGTGAGCTACACAAGTCTGTTCGGAAAACTTCCACGAAATAGCACCCCCACCCAAGGTAAACACATAAGAACTAGTTGAACTTATTACATTATTATCCGACACCCATTTTGCATCACAATATCCTTCTAGTGCAGCAGATATTTTCTAAAGTGGAAACTTAGGTTCGGTGTAACTCTCAAGAACTTAAGCAAATGATGAAGTGTATCCCAGTGTTCACTACTAGGGTTATGGGTACGACGACTAAGTCTAGTCACAGTGTAGGCTTCGTGTGGTCTCCCATAGTTCATGAGGAACATCACACTCCCGACAATTTTGGTATACTCAGCTTATGAGACACTCTAACCCTTATTCTTTCTAAGTGCAATGCTAGAATCATAAGGCGTATTCGCAGGTGTGACATATATCCAAACTGTTGAACCTCCTTAGTACTTTCTCAATATAATGAGATTGACACAAGGAGATAGCACTTTTACTTTTACCAATCTTGATCCCTAGGATCACCTCAGTTTCTCCCATATCCTTTATACAGAAATGTGAGGAAAAAAATTTCTTAGTCTCATTAATAACTTCAATGTTAGCAGCAAAGATCGAAATTTCATCCACAGAAAGACATATGATCACACACTAAGAACCAACTACCTTTAAACACACATATGAATCAGAAGCATTAACCACATACCCATCTTTCACTCAGGTACTATTGAACTTCTTATACCATTGTGAATGGAAGCTAAGGAAATAATAGATTTAATAGTGGGTATCTGGGTCACGGATGATAGGTATTAAAAAAAGTCTACGCCTTTCTTTTGTGAGAAACCTTTAACCACAAATCTAACCTTAAACTTTTCTATGGATCCATCAGGTCTTCTTTATCTTGAAGATCCACTTACCACTAGTGGCCTTACTACCTACATGTAGGTCTGAAAGATCCCAAGTATGGCTAGACACAAGTGACTCTATTTCACTGTTGACTGCGTTCCAGAAATTAACATCAACAGGAGTTATTGCATCCTGATAGGTTTTGGGATCCTCTTTTATCATATAGACATACACTACTTCTTCACTAATCTTATCAAGATCCTATGTTTCAATCAAGAAGGTAGTGTCAAATTAAACCCCAAAACTAGTTTTTGTTATACGTCTCTTACCCCACATTAGGCACATAAGTACGTAAAAATGCATGCAAATCAATCGAAGCAGGAGTATCAACAGAAGAAATAGAACTAGCAACAGGTAATGATACATCTTTTTTCAATGGAAATATGTGCTCAAAGAATTCAACATCTCTAGATTCAGAAATTGAAGAATCACTCAAAGACATAAATCTATAAGCAACATTGTTTTGAGCATAACCAATAAATACAATATCATAGGTCTTAGCACCGAGTTAGACCTCTTAAACTTGGGTATATCAACTTTTGCTAAACATCCCCACACTCAAAATTTTTAAATCTGGGGCATAACCCTTTCATAATTCATAGGGTGTCAGTTAATAATATGACTCTTGAGATAAACCCTAGACAAAACCTTAGGAATTTCTAGTGTTTTCCCGGTGAGGGCCCCCTAACTCAGATCGATTCCCGTCGACTATGAGGCTTTACTGTGATTTTTCAACCTCAGTTCAATATGTAGGGCTTATCCCCCATCCGCGATACAACTCTAAACGATGGCGGATATACGGGAGGAGGAGTGGAAAAAGTTGAAACTGGTGGAGGAAAATGAGGCGGTTGAAGTACCTGATGGAGAGGTTAATGAGGACATGGCTAGACAAGTATTTGTTTGCTTGTGGGGAAAGCTTTTGGCCAAAAGCGCGTTTAGCGCAAAGGGGATGGAGAATGCAATGAGAACATATGAAGGTTGTTGAAGGGCTTGGTGGTTAGAGAGATGGACGCAAAGAATAACTTGTTTGCTTTCCAGTCCTTTGAGGAATCTGACAAAGTGCACGCGTTGGAAGATGGACCATGGGCATTTGATGATCGATCACCTGTTGGTGTTGAAGGAGATAACGGGGAACGAGAAGGCGTCAGATGTACAGCTTGACACGGTGAGAATCTGGGTAAAGTGCTATGATCTTCCCATGCTGTAAAGAACCAAAACTATGGCTCAGTTTATAGCTTCAAAGATAGGAACCTTTGTTGAGTTTGACGAGTCTGACCCGACGAGGTTATCCCACTCTATAAACTTCAGAATCCACCTCTCTATCAACAAGCTGTTATGCAGGGGCATTCAACTTGTCATTGCCGGGGCAAAATTATGGTATGACCGAAAATATGTGAAGTTACCTGAGTTGTGCTACATGTGTGGGTAATTAGGGTACGTTGACAAATATGGTGATGGGTACAATGAGTACATGACCCCAGCCATGTACTCATATGGAGGATGTCTTAGAGCTTCACCGATGAAGCACAAGCGTAGAGAAAACGAAGCAATGAAGGCTGAAGGAAAGATGTTTGTAGAAATCAGAGCCGGGGGTTCGGGCTCTACATTGAAGTCCAAGCTTAGGTTCGAACAAAGTTTTGAGGGGGATGATGATGGATAGTTAAGAGTATCTTTCCCCGTGTTTATGGACTGTCATGCCATGCTCCATGTTCCCATGGAGGTGGCAAAGTGAAAGTTTGTGGAGATGGAGAAGCAAGGACAAGAGAAGGTTCGAGTTGTTGGCGATGACGCGGCATGCAACTCTTCTATGATATTCATATCGGCAGAGGTTGAAATGAAGCAACCCTACACGAAGCAATGAGTTTGTTATGTCTCAATTT
>ONZA01010838.1:30691-49980 GCA_900322205.1 Kewa caespitosa | reverse complement strand
ATGATGAACGTCACAAGTGTGGTACAATAGGTTGGTCAAAAGAAAGGTTCCTTGGGACCAATGATGTAATGGAACAAGGAAGAGGGAATGGTTTCCTCTATTGTATCAAGGCCTTTTGGCCTAGGCCTAAAGAGGCACATAACACATGGCCCTTTTGGGGTCTTATTCCTTATGCCTATATAAAGGGCTTGTGCCTCTCATATTAGGTTAGACCTATGCCTCTTGACTGACCTAATACATCAGGAGAGAAGGCATATACGTGCATCAAACCCTAACCCAAAGTGAGCTCATTTGAACCAAGGAGAAGAACCAGAAGGAGCAGCTCCTTCGTGATTCCGATCAAGCTATTGCCTTGGATTTATCTACGTGTGTGAATTCAGAGGAGCAACACTTAGGTCTCATTGGAGGTCATCTTCATGAGGATATCAAGAGGGATACATAGCCTAGAAGTTCTGGTTGATAGCATACTCGGGAAGGCACGCATCCAGAGGTAAAGCATATGTGAACTAGAGTACATGTAACGATCCGTTTCTATGTGTTCCGCTTTTATATGATTAGATCATAAATTACATAGAACCCAAGGCCATCACCCCGAGTAACAAAAATAAGGGGTTTTTCCATTTTACAAAGAAACCAGAATACGTGGTGGGACCACCTCGTCCCAGTTCAAACCACCATTTTGAAAGAACTCTTAGTCTTCCTCAAGGGGTTGAGGGATGAAGTTTTGTAGGGTATCCCAAAGTGGAATGCGGCGGAGTCAGTGAGCTCGGCATTCGAGGGTGAAGGAGGTCATCCCTCTGAAGCTGACCTCGACGCTTGGAAGTATTTTCGGTGGGAGATGAAGAGGGGTCAACTTTGTTCAACTTCGTGCTTGTATTAACTTTGTTCTTGAGTTTAATTGTCACTTTGATTTTTGCAGTCCGTGCCGGCTGGAGTGCCCAAGAGGAAGAAGCCATCCTCGACTGCTGGGGGTTCAAGGTCGAGAGGACACTCTTCAGCTGAGCCTGTCACTATCCTCATCTCTGACGATGTAGATAAGGCGGTGGCCGACCTCCTCGTGAATTCTTCAAAGAAGCCCCAAACTGAATCGAAGTCGAGGTCCGCTTCAAATGAAGGAGCTGTGGAGCGGGCTCCCTCATTTGCCAAGGACAAGGGAAAGGGGAAGGTGTCAGAGAAGTAGATGGCAGAGGAACCTGATCAAGAGGAGAGGCCGGAGAGAATTGACTTTGATGCTAAAAAGGAGCTGCCCGACGGGGTGCACCCCTTCCCAGTATACTATCGGCGTACCAAGGAGGGGAAGGTGAAGGTGGTAAACTACACCACCCAGCACTTCGTCCCCATCGAGAACCTCGCCGTCCTAGAGATGAGTCCGAAAGTTACTTGGAGCATCGCGCTGAAGTCGGTCCATCAGATTCGTCGTCTGACCTTGATGCTTCACTTCCTTCTTTACACATTGACTAACTATTTTCTTATTTTTCAGGCCTATCTTTCCATGGTCTACTACAACTCAGTAAACGCTAATCTTTAAGTGCGGCTGAAAAATGTCAAGGATCGCCTGGCAACACACTATGCCTCACTCTAGAATGCTCATGAGGAGGCTGTTGCCGCCGAACGGAAGGCCCAAGAGAAGAAGCTCACCAAGGTGGGGGCTCAGCTGTCGAAGGATGAAGCGTAGGCTAAGGCAAATCTGAAGAGGGCCGAGGGAGATGAGGCTGAGGTCTCGAAGTAAGCCACCAAGGTGACCGCCCTTCGACAGGATGTGAAGGATGCGATCAAGAGAAAGGAGGGCCAACTAGATGAGGCCTTCTGGACGTCTTTGGATCGGCTGTCGGCTTCAAGGGCATCTGGGCTGCCATGGTGGTGAACCAGGTCGAGGACACCCAAGGCTCAAAGGCTACTCAGGAGATGAGGGCCACGTTGAAGGATCTCCTGACCTACTCTCTACGGGAAGAGTTTGGTTCCAACCGCGTGGTCAGATCGGCAACGCCATCAATGTCAATCCTTCCCAATCTAATGGTGGTAAAGGATTCATGATTCATCCAAGGGACCAGCGTAACAAGGCTCTTCAATCGTAGTCATCATCGGCCGAGGATGATGAGGCCGAGTAGTAGAGCTAGCCGTGGTCGTCCAAGTGGGCCTCTCATTGATTTCGAACATGGTAGTGTGTTGTCCTGCTCGTCCTTTGTGTTGCATGCGAGGATGTTTCTCGTTGCGTGAACACATGATAATGGGCAGACTTTCCCTACCTCATGAGAGATTTGCTAGGGCCTGGCTTATTACTCAAATGGGCTTCTCATTAAACATAGGACATGGTAGTGGGTAGGCCCACTTGTTCCCTGCGTGTGTAAATTTGTTTTCATCATATATTACGTGGTAATGTGTAGGTTGTCCCTTGATCATGTGGGTGGCCCTGTGTACTTCGTCTGCTCCTCCTTCGGCTGTAATTTTTTGAATATTTTCCCTTTTTGTAGTTGCTTCAGCTCTGTACTTTGTAATGTTAAGGCATTTTTTCCAACTTAACGGAAGTGTGCTCTCTTCCTCTTCGTCATTTTTAATATGAACTCTGAGATTTTTTTTTTCTAACCAAAATATTTGTCTGAGTTTTTGAAGTCAAACCATGATATAAGCTTTTGACGCAGCTCGAGATGTTTCACCCGTCTATGCCCTAACTCAAACAAATAGTTCATTTTTTGTCTCTATCCGAAATTGGATGAGTTCGTGTGAAACAGTTCATCGTCCATGTTGACGAAGGGGTGGGTTACTTCCTTAATTTGCCCCCGGGGTGGGACATTTCAACTTGAGCTACTTTATTCGCCTACAAACTGAGGTGTTTGTCGATCAAACTATAGCTTTTCGCTCCTTCAACCCAATTTGAAGTACTTCGTATATTTGCCTCCGTGGTGGGACTATATATTTTAAGACGGTCCTCGAGGTAGTACTTCGTCAAAAATTGTATGTGAATTGACACAAGAAGAAATCACATTTTAGGAACAAATTTTTTATTCTTGGCTATTAAGGGGTGTCGACCCCGAGGTAACTCCAAGACGAGTTCCTCAGATGACAAAGAAACATAAGAGGCTCTTTGGGGGTGCCAACCCCAAAAACGCAAAAAAAAAAAAATGGAGGAGTGATGAGCTTATTACACATAGAAACGAAGTAGGTTGTTGATGTTCCTGGACCTTGGAATTTTGCGTCCATCCAGTGCTTCAAGGCGGTATGTCTTTGGTCCTATTGCTTCAATTGTAAGGGCCTTCCCAGTTAGGCATCAACTTTCCTTCTTCGTTTTGCCTTCCAACGGACTCCATCCTCCGCAGTATGAGATCTCCCACATGGACTCTTCGCATTTAACACGGCGGTTGAATGCTAGGGTCATTTTTGTTTGTATACCTCTTTCCCTAGGAGGGCATCACCTCTTACCTCGGGCAGAAGATCCAATCACTGTCTGAGTTCCTCGGAGTTCTTTTCAGCATCAAAGTGCTCCACCTTGGGCTTCCTCTAAGGATTTCAATTGGAAGGACTGCTTCCAAGCCATACACTAGGTTGAATGGGATTTCTCCCGTAATGGCCTTTTCAGTGGTTCTCGTGGCCTAGAGGACCTCAGTCACTTTTTTTACCCATAGCCCTCTAGCCCCGTCCAGTTTCTTTTTAATCCTGGTTACTAGAGTTTTATTGCTGGATTCTACCTAACCGTTGGTCTGAGGTCGGGCTACTGTTGTGAAGCTAGCTTTCACTCCGTTTTCTTTGAATGAGTTAGTTAATTTTAGAGTGTTGAACTGTCGTCTGTTGTCAAAGATGATCTTTCGGGGTACCCCAAAACGTGTGAGGAAATTCTCTCGGATGAACTTCATCACATTGGTAATTATGGTGTTTTTCACAACTCGAGCTTCTACCCACTTCGTGAAGTAGTCCACAGCTACTATGACAAATTTTAGCTGACCGGCCGCTGGGGGAAAGGGCCCTAAAATGTCCATGCTCCATTGATAGAAAGGCATGGGAGAAAGGATGGGGGTAAGCTTGGCTGAAGGAAGAGGAATAGGTGCGAAGTACTGGCACTTGTCACATTTTTTCACCATTTCTACTACTTCTCTCTGAATGGTGGGCCACTAGAAACCTAAACGAAGTACTTTGTGAGCGATTGTTCTCGCTCCTTGATGATCTCTGCAGATTCCGTAATGTTCTTCCCGAAGAATTTCCTGCCCTTGATTTCGTGATACGCATCTCAGGAGTGGATGGGTGAAGCTTCTTTTGTATAGAATTCCATTTTCAAGGACAAACCATTTTGCCTTGTTCTTCATCTTTTGAGCTTCTTTCAGATCTCGTGGTAGGGTCTCATCTCGCAGGTAGGAGATAATGGAAACCATCCAGTTGTCCGATCAGTCTAAGATTTTGATGGTTACCCCGTTTTCAATGCTGCACTTCCTAAAAGATGTTTCTATGCATGCTTTCAACGGACGAACTAGCTAGTTGCGCCAGTGCATTGGCATGACTGTTCTCTGATCTAAGCACGTGTTCCATGACAACTTCGAGGCTATTCATTTCTTCTTTTACCTTTGCGAGGTAGGCCTTCGTTCCGTCTCCCCGGGCTTAGTAACTTCCATCGACCTGGTAAACCACCAACTGTGAGTCCATCTTGACTCGTATCTTCTAGGCTCCTGCAGCCCAAGCTAGGGCTAATCCAGCGAGAAGAACTTTGCATTCTGCTTCATTGTTAGAGGCTTGGGATTTAAACCTCATTGAATACTATTTCATACTTGAACACTTCTCCTTCCGGGGAGGAAATCACTACCCCGGACCCGCTTCCAGCTTTGCAAGATGATCCATCCACACTCATGGACCAGTGGTCAACCCAAGCCATCGGGACGTGGTCCGAGGGCATTAACTCGGCGATGAAGTCGGCCAAAGCTTGGATCTTGATTGCCCTTCATGGTTCGTAGATAATGTCGTAGTCCGTCAGCTCATGGGCCCATACTTGGACTCTGCCAGCGGATTCAAGTCGAGTATCTTCTTCAGAGGCTGGTTCGCGAGGACTACGATATGATGCTCTTGAAAATGGGGCCTCAGCTTCCTTGAACTGATAAAGACTCCGAGGGCAAACTTTTCAAGAGTTGTGTACCTAAATTCGGCTCCACTCAGGGCATGGCTGATGAAGTATACCGGCTCTTGAATCTTGTCATTTTCTCTAACCAAGACTGAAGCAATCGATGTGTCGGACACTGCGAGGTAAAGGTAAAGCCGCTTACCAGCCTTTGGGATGGATATCTGAGGCAAGTGTCCGAGGTAGGACTTCAGCTTCTCAAATGCATCTTGGGCTTCTTGCCCCCATTTGAACTTGGTTCCCTTCCTCAGGGCTTTGAAGAAGGGAGCACATTTGCTGACTGATTTGGACACAAAGTGGTTCAATGCGACTATGCACCCTATGAGCTTCTGAACATCGTGGATACACCTTGGAGGATTCATTTCTTGGACGTCTTGTACTTTCTCGGGATTGGCATCGATTTCCCTATAGCTGACCATGAACCCGAGGAATTTTCCACCACGTACCCCGAATATGCATTTGTTAGGGTTTAATTTCATCTGGTTTGCCCTAAGGGTTTCGAAGGTCTCCCTTAGGTCGTCCACATGATTGTCGACTCGAAGCTCTTCATGATTAGATCGTCAACATAGGCCTCCAAATTTCTACCTATTTGGTTCTTGAAAACCTTTTGGACTAAACGCTGGAAAGCAGCCCAGCATTTTTTAAACCGAACGGCATCATTTTGTAGCAGAATACTCCTTCATCAGAGATGAAGACTGTGGAGCTTTGGTCTTTCTTATTCATGAAGACCTGGTGGTATCCGGAAAAGGAATCCATGAAGCTTAGTAGTTCGTTACCACTCGTGGAATCCACTAATCAATCTATCTGAGGTAGAAGGCAATGGTCCTTTGGGCAGGCTTTGCTGAGGTCAGTGTAGTCTATACACATTCGCCATGCTCCGCTTGCTTTTTTAACCATGAGTATGTTGGCGAGCCACTTCGGATACTTACACTCCCTGATAAAACCTACTTCTAGGAGTTTTCGTACTTCTTCGGTAGTGGCGCATCTTTGTTCCTCCCCTAGGTGCCTCTTCTTCTGTTTTACCACTTTCAGTTTCGGGTTGATCCCGAGGTTATGTTCCATGAGTTCTCTGTTGATCCCGAGCATCTCATCGGGTCCAAAGGCGTACACATCCTTGTATTCCCAAAGCAGTGAGCAAAGTTCTGCCATAGTGGGCTCGTCAAGGTCGTCACCAAGATATGTGACGCGCTCAGGCCGAGATGGGTCCAAGATGACCTCCACTTTCACCCCCGAGATCGCTTTTCAGTTCTGGCATAAGTAGTACGAAAGAGGGGACGTCTATTATCAGGCACTGAATGTCTTTTTTCTTGTCCTTCTTTGATTTGGTCTCTTCTTCTCATGGGACCATTGTCTAAAGTACGGTACCATTGTCCTTTCTTCTCTTCCACGATTCTAGCACCTGACTGGTTGTAGGGACCTCTTTTACTTAGAGAGAACTCTTGCTGATCCATTGTACGTAGCGGGATCAGGCTAGCTTCTGGTCCCCACATATCTTTCCGACTTCACCATCATCTTGGTGAAATTTCATCACTAGCAGTACCATGTTGATGTGTGCATTGATTTTGTTGAGAGAGGGCCTGCCGAGCAACATATTGTATGCTAATGGCACGTCGACTACGAGGAATTTAGAGATGATGTGCCTTGCTTCATTCCTTGCCCCACCCTTAAGGGAAACTGTATGCTTCCTATTGGAAGGACTTGGTTCCCTCTGAAGCCCACCATGGGAAGACTAATGGGCAGTACTTTTTTCGGCTGAGTAGCCGATATCTCTTAGACATCCATAAGTGATGACATCTACTGAGCTTCTAGTATCCACGAGCACCTTTTTTACTAGGGTATTTGCGATTTTCACTTCTACGACCAGAGGGCCGTCATGGGTGTACTGCAGTGATCGGGCATCAGTTTCATCAAAGTAGATGGGCTTCCGAACTTAGGGACTTCGTCGACCAACAGGATTTGATCGAGGGACCTCAGGTGAGCTCGTCTCGCCTTGCTGGTCAATCCTCCTACAGTCGGACCACATGAGATGACTGCGACCTCGTAGAAATCTAAGGCTGAGATGGAACTCTCTCATGCCCCCTAGTCCGGCTGTACGAAGGTGGTGGCCGTATCTTTTGGGAAGGGGTTGATTTTGCCCTCTTTTGCCAGATTCTCCAAATGGCTGCCGACTTTCCATTAGTATCTTGTGTTGTGCCCGTTAGCCTTGTGGTAGTGGCAAAAGAAGTAGCTCTTGTTGTTGCTCTCCTTCATGTGGGTTGGGTCGAGCACTATTTTGGGGTCTATTTTAGCCAGGACTTCCTCCTGATTACAGTTTAGGATCTTGTTCACTGCCAGGCACTCAGGAATCTTTCTTTCGAACTGTTTCTTTGCCCTGGCTCATCCTCCTTTATTGCGGTTTGCTCCACCCTTTTTGAACTTTGGCTTCTCGACATTTAATGTCTCTTCTTTACTTCTATCATGCTTTCCATTTCGAGCTTGTCGACCCGATAGTTGCCCGTCACCATGTCTTACCCGACCTCTCCCAAGCAGTAAAGACATTAGATGAATAAGCTTGGACATAAGCTAAGGTTAGCTTTTGTCCCTGTAGTTTCATGTGCTCGAAGTCCTGAAGGATCTTGCTACCTTTAATGATGCCATTGATGTATGTTGCCTCCAGGCACTCGTAGTTAAATCTCTTGTCATTATCCTTCATGGACTAGTTCCTGCCCTAGGTAACATTGAAGAGGTCTTCGGAGCACTTCTCTATTTTCTCGCAGGTCATGAAATTCTCCATGAAGATCTCGTACAGCTCTTTGTAACTGTGTACGCTGTTATGAGGTAGGTGGTTCATCCACTTCAGAGCTCAACCCTCCAAGGTTCCTATGAAGTGACGGCACTTGGTTGCATCATTTCGTATTTGGGTCATCATGGCTGCATCATAAGCCAGTATGTGTTCCTTGGGAAAGGTAGTACCATTGTACTTTTTGACCTTCCTTATCCTCATGTTGATCCTGATTGGATATTCCATAATTTCCTCGCTAAACGACACTCACATGTTTAGATCCGAGGTATCTCTGCGGTCGGAGTACTTTCGAGAGGACTCTTGTTAGCCTCCTAGAGATCTGTCGTACTTCTCTCGCTTCCTCTCCTCTTTTTCTCTTTCGGCTTCTCTGAACCATAGGAAGTGCCTAAGTTATTTATTTCTTCATCATTCTCCTTTCGGGCCTTCTCCCGTCGGATCCTCTCGAGTTTATACCGCAGGTCAGACTTGGCCTTCCCCGAGCTTCCAATGGAGCGATTACTTCTGCTTCTATGATGTCCTGAATTTCTCCCCTTAGAGCGAGAGTCAGAAGAGCCCGATTGGCTGAATTGGAAAGGAGAGGAGACTTAAGGATCTGAGTAGACTTCGACATATATCGTCCCTCAGGACTAGGGATGTTGTCCGAAGTTGGCCTCTTTGCTCCTTGCTCTTGTTCCTTGTTCCCATGAATCGTCTCTCGTAGGGTTATGGCTACCTTCTACATATCCCCTAGGATGTTCACTTGGAAGGTAGCAAGTTCTTCCCGGATGAACAGCACTGGAGGAGGAGGTGGAGGTGGGTTCCTTCTTGACGAGCTGGCGGAGGCCGAATTATGACGAGATATATCTTAGATTGGTGAAGGTGTTTGAATGTGCTTGCTATTCCTCAATCTCATGCAACTTTTGGTTAGCCACTCCCCACCAACAGTCGCCAAATGTTTCCTGTGTTTTTGGATGTCGAAGTGGTTCCTAGAAACTCAAAGGGTTGGAACGCTTTTGGCTGCATGAGAACTGAGGAATTCTGAGGTACTTTGTAACGCTCCGAGATGACCTGCAAAATGAGAAAATGTAAAGTGCCCTCGGCGTAGTCCGGGGATCGTTCCTCCAATGCTTAACTTAGTTCGGGATAACTGGAGAAAGACTCGGCCAAAGCAAGGCCGAGGGGCAAATAGAAAGTGTGGGTATGTACTTCGGAGTCAAGCACCTTTTGAATTAATGCTAAGAGCAAAATGCAATAATTATGCAATTAACGAGAGAATATTGTATGTGTACCTTCTTGGGATGTGTGTAGGTCCTTTTACAGGATATGATTCCCCCAACCCTAGCTAGGGTTTGGGGACTTGCCAGTGGGTTGAGGGTGCTCTCCCGGGCTAGCTGGATCTTGGGCATGTAAGGGCCCAAGCACACAACTCCACTTGTGAAATGTCCATATCTGACGGGTATATCGGGAAATATCCCATAGATTTCGTTGTCCTTCTCGTGGAGGACCGTATTCCTTCTCGACCTGCCCGTGGGAGGCAGGCGAGCACCCCAGGATGCTTCATGGATAGCAAATTCTCGAATATGCCCATGGAAAGGGTCATGGTCAACAGTCAATGTGGGCCTTGGGAAATCGGCCCAAACACTTTTCATATTTAACGCTTTGTGACGATCGTTAATTGCTACTCATATTTAACACTTTCTAAAGATTGTTAGCATTTTAAGCGTATTTCTCTTTCTATTGACAAACCAATTGAAACCAATTTTTTGAAGCTGGATCATATTATGGTTAGATATCAACAATTCAATCATTTCAATCATACTTGGCTATCAAACTATAAGAATTGCGGTTGCAATTGCTGTTCATATTTATCGTTTTTAAATGATCGTTAGTGCGTTGAGCGTATATCTCTTTCAATTGATGAACCAATGAACTTAATTTTTGAAATTGGATCATGTTTATGCTATATATAAACAATATTAATCATATCAATCATGCTCGGCTTCCATAGTAATAAGAATTGCGGTCGCAATTGCTATTCATATATGACGCATTCTAACCATCGTTAGCGTTTAAGCGTATTGATCTTTCAATTGACGAACCAACTGAAACTATTTTCTAAAATTTGATCATGTTCTTGTTAGATATCATAATATTTATCATTCACATATTTATTCTGTCTTGGAGTTGCTGAGAATGCTTTTTAACGATCCTTAGCGTTTTAAGCCTATTTCTCTTTCAATTGACAAACCAATAATCGGATTTTTAAAATTTGAACACGTTTTGATTAGTAGTTGAAACAAAGGGCGGATACAAATTCTTTTTGACAATTGTTGGTGATTTTTTGATAAGTACATGGTATACCTACTCAAGTTTAAGTCTCAAGCTTTGCCTACCCTTCAAAATTTCATCTCTTTTGTTCAAATTTGATTCAAAAACTCTTTCAAATGTTTCAGGTCTAATAGTGCCTTGGAATTTAATTTCTTGGATGGATTCTTTGTTTGTCACGGCATAGTTTAGCAAACTTATGTCATCACTAGGCCTCAACAAAATGGTTGGGTTGAGAGGAAGCATATGAATGTTCTGCAAATAGCTAGAGCCTTGCGCTTCTACGCTGGTTTACCAAAATCCTATTGGGGTAATTGTGTGTTTACTACTGCATACATAATCAATAGACAGCCTACTTCATTGCTTGGGCATAAAACTCCTTTAGAAATTCTCTTTCAGAACCTCCAAATTATTCTCATCTTAGAGTCTTTAGATATCTTGCTATTGCCTACATTACATCTAGAAACAATGACATAATGGATCCTAGAGGTATCCACTCTGTCTTTCTTGGCTATCCTTCCTCTCAAAAAGGTTACAAACGTCGTGACCTTACCTCTTACAAAACCTTTGTCTCTATAGATGTTAAATTCCAAGAAACTGTGTTTCCCTTTCATACAGGAAATATCAAACAGTTCCAAAATCCTTCTCCTACTCCTATGCATTGTCCTTTTGTGGTGGCCTGATCTTGTTGATCATCAACCTACTCATTCCTCACCTACCTCTTCTGTGTCTCATTCAACTGACCATATCCTTTCATCTCCTAGTCACTCTCTTGACACGAATATATCTGCATCTACATTAACTCCTACTCTTACCTCACAGCTTCCTCATTTACTCAAAACTCATCTAGCTCCACACCTACTTATTTTGTTCCTAGGAAAACTACTAGAACCACAAAAAAGCCAGCTTGGTTGACTTACTATGTCACAAGTAACTTCAGTCTTTTAGATTCATCATCTCTTTATTCTTGTTTTACTGTCATTGATGACATTCCTACTATCTTTTGCAACCTAGTCACTACAAAAGAACCAACGTCTTTTTATGAGGCTGTCAAAGACCCTAAATGGTGTGAAGCTATGAATACTGAGCTCACTGCCTTAAAACTGAATGATACTTGGGAAGTATGTGATCTTCCACTTGGCAAGAAAGCAATTGATTGCAAAAGGTTATTTAAGACTAAGTTCAATCCTGATGGTACAATTTTGAAGCTTAAGTCTAGGCTTGTTATACTTGGATGTAGACAAAGAGGGGCATAGACTATACTCACGCCTTTGCACCTATTGCTAAGATGAATACGATGAGAACTTTCTTAGTTGTGGCTTCCTTGCAGCATTGGCATACGTGTCAAATGGACTTGACTAATGCTTTCCCTCATGGTGAACCAGATGAGGAAGTGTATATAAAGTTACCTCTAGGTTACACTACTTCCCATGTTTTGATTACTTGCACAGAAGGGCATCCATTTGTTTGCCAGCATGACTTCTCAAATGTGTAAACTTGAAAAGGTCACTTTATGGCCTCAAACAAGCACCAAGGTTTGCAAAGTTATCTTCAGCTCTTTTGTCCTCTAGCTATCGTCAATCAAAAGCAGACTATTCCTTGTTCACCAAAGATGAGGGTGATGCTTTTACAGATGTGATGGTGTATATAGATGACCTTTTGTTACAGAGAACTCTACTTCAGCTATTGACTCCTTGAAGGGTTTTCTTAGTCAATGCTTTCACATGAAAGATCTTGGTCCAAATAGTTTGTTCTTGGGGCTTGAAATTGCTCATATGCATACAGACAAGGGTATCTTTGTTTCACATCACAAATATACTATAAATTTGATCAAAGAACAGGTTTATCTAGTGCTAGACCTTTGAAAGCTCCGCTAGATTGACACAAGAATCTCTTGGTTGATAATATGATTATGAGTATAGAATCTTGTTGGCAAGCTCATTTACTTGTCCATCACAATACCAAACATTACCTTCTTGGTTAATTTGCTCAGTCAGTTCATCTACATCCCATATGCAGCATGTTAAGAGTGTGATCAAGTTCCTTGATTCTTCTCCTCATGGCATTCTATTATCCAATACTTCTTATAAATTAGTTGCATATAATGGTTCAGACTATGCTAGCTGTCCTATTCAAGAAGATCCACTAGTGGCTATTGCATTCTCCTTGGTTCATCTCCTGTCTCGTAGAAATCCAAGAAGCAACATGTTGTTACTAGATCTTCAGCAAAGGCTGAACACAGGGCTACGATCTTCGTTACATGTAAGGTGGTTTGGTTGCTCTCCCTTTTAAAGGATCTTGGCATCAAAGATCTAGGCCCTGCTCATCTCTTCTGTGATAATTAAGAAGCCCTTTATATAGAATGTCACCATGTGTTCCATGAGAGAACGAAACATACTAAAGTTGACTGTCACTTTATTCATGACAAAATTGTTGAAGGTGTTATACAAACTGCTCATGTTCCTAGAAAGATGCAGGTGACTGACTTCCTAATTAAAGTGCTTCCTATTTATTAGCATAAATGTTTTAGTTCTAAGTTGGGTGTTTGTGTTCCAAGGGGGCGTGTTAATGAAATAATGTAAATGCCTCTTAGATATTTTGTTAGGACAGTTAGGTTGCTATGAGTTTGTTAAATTTGTTAGCCTAATGATGATGTAATATTTTCAGCCTATATAAGACATCTTTCCATCATCTAATAAACTAGGCTAATCTATTTTAAACACTCATTTCTCTGCCTTCCCATCTCTCTCTCTCCCCCTCCATTGAACCTTGCATTCCTATGGTATTGCCAAACTTATCATTTACTACTAGGGGTAAATGTGGCAGTAATGCACCCAAAATATGGTTTTGCGTCCGCATTTTGATTAAATAAAATCCATCTTTTATAGTTTGAAAATAGATCTAAAATTTGGGGTGTTACAGGGGTATTACAAAGTGGTACCATAACGTAGGTTGCGTAAGTGACCTAGTTAATTACACTTAGAAGACTACTAGGAGAAAGAACTAAATAAGACTAGAAAATGAAAAGCTTTTAAGTATGCAAAATCGTGTGACAAGTGAGAAAGGTAAACATATCTGGGCGGGTTGATTATTTGATTGATCTTTTTGATTGAGATATATTTATGTGTTTGAATGTTAATTGCGATCTTATGTGTTAAGTTCATGATTAATATTACAATCATAGCGAGTAATGGCGTACGACTTGCACCCCTTATGCAAAACCCCTTTTAGAAATAGAAGAGGGCGAGCGCATTAGCAAGTTTGTTAGCCGATTGTTGAATGGTTTGGAAGAGTTCCTGAACACCTACTCGCACGCTCACCAATTTCATCACCCTTCTTGGAGAATGGATGCGCTACAAAGGACCCCACCCGATCACGAACCTGGGATCAAAACATTTGCTTTTATAGTCATGTGCTAGTTGGTGGGATGCCAAACCATGCTTAGGTATGTGGAGAACGAAATGTGGTACATATTGTCATGACCGTTACAACCAAACTTATCAATGCTGAGAAGGCATGGCTAGTCGTAGATGATGTGGCGGTTGAAATAGTGGCTGCCCATGTGGATTCTGATGAGGATCCCAAGGTCTGAGTAGGATATGGAGGAGGTTGAGGGTGTTGTCTTTGTTCACTAGACTTGGGGGATTTATTTGTGATACTACTTGTGATTCATCAGCTAGTATTTTATTTTGAAACAAAATTCGATGGTATCAAGAGCCAGTGATTATCAGTAGAGATTCTCAGATCAAACAGTCATAATTTCTTCATTTTGATTGTTGATTTGATTCATCAACAATCAAGCTTACATCAAAATTCACTTTTTTTTTTCTCTTCGATTTGTTGATTTGATTCATCAACAATCACAGCTCAACAAGATCTGAGATCCTTGATAATCCTATTCAAAAATCTCATCATTTGATTGTGTTCTTCTTGATTTGAAAAGCGTTACAGAGTTATAATCTTGTTGAATTCAAACAAATTTTTCTGAAATCTTGATATTTCTTTGATTTGTTCTCTCAATTCTTCATTTCGATATGGCTATACACAATTCTGATCTTCAAAATCCTTTGTTTGTTCATCCTTTTGAGGGACCTAGTTCTTTACCTATCCAAGAAAAGCTTACTGGTTTGAACAACTTTAGATCCTGGAAGAGGAATGTGGAAATAGCTCTGTCTACAAAGCGCAAGCTAGGTTTTGTTCAAGGTCTTATTGCTAGGTCTAAAACTGATGATGTTTAAGCTGAGCAATGGGATACATGTAACACCTTGGTGATCAGTTGGCTTATGAATGCAGTTTCTGAGCTCCTGAGATTTGGAGAGATTTAGATAATAGATTTGCAGTTACTAATGGTGCTAGGAAAGATAAAGTCAACAAGGATGTATATTCTGTCAAGCAGAATGGTTGTTCTATTACTGATCTGTTCATAAGGTTGAAAGTAGTTTGGGAAGAAATTGACTCTATGAATGAGTTACCTAAACTTGCCAATGTAACACCTGAGATGAGAGTGTTTCTCAAAGCCTTGTGTAAGCAAAAGGAAGAACAACGACTGTTTCAATTGCTGAATGCACTGGATGATAGCTATTCAGCACAAAGGAGTCAATTGTTGATGATGAGCAAACTACCAAATGTGGAGAGTGCTTGTTCTTTACTTTAGCAGGAAGAGTCTCAACGTGAAGCTGCAGATATCAACAGGCTGGACATTGAACCAGTGGCTCTATATAGTAAAGGAGGGGGAGACAGCAATAAGTGTACCAAATGTGGGAGAGCAGGACATGTGAGAGACAGATGCTGGAAAATCATTGGCTATCCCTTTGGCCATCCCTTGGCAAAGAAATTTCCCCAACAGAAGACTTATGCTAAGTCTCAATCTACTAATGACTACAAAGGCAAGGGCAAGGACTTTGAAGAGCAAAGGCCAGCAATGCAAGGTGAAGGGTCTACCTATAAGCACAGGCATTATAGCAACCAGACTGAAGCAAGTGTAGCAAAACCTGAAGGTACTGTCACTTTTACTCAGCAACAATTTGAACAGCTGCTTAAGATGATACCACAGCAAGCTCAAGCTAACAGACCTGCAGATACTGATGATGAATTGGATAATACATTTGCAGGTATATCTTATTGCTCATGTGCATCTAGTATTGGTGATAGCTGGATATTAGACTCTGATGCAATAGATCACATGACTAGTGATCATACCAAATTCTTAGACTTTAGAGCAATGCCTCATCATGCTCAAACAAACCTTCCTAATGGTCAAACTTCAGCCATCACACACACTGGCACATTAAAGCTAGTAATGTGTTGTGTGTTCCTACTTTCAGATTTAACTTGCTATCTGTGCCTAAACTTACCAAAGACCTCCAATGTTATGTTCAGTTCTATTCTAATTTTTGTCTCATCCAGGACTGTCACACCATAAGACTTAGAGGAGTTGGTAGACAGCTGGGTGGCCTATACTACCTGATCAATGAACACATTGATCACATTCTTCCTCAACTGAACCACAGTTCTTTTGTTATTTCTGATTCTGACACAACTGTATTGAATAATGCCATTTCATATTATGTTGTAGCTACAAATGTTGCTTGTACTACATCTTATGAAAAATCTTTGATGCATAGTTACAAGATATGGCATCATAGGTTAGGACATGCTCCTGTGTCCAAACTGAAATACATCTCTTGTATGCCTGATATATCTCATATAAATAAAACTTCAGTGTGCATTACATGTCCTATGTCAAAATTTCCTAAGCTCTCATATCCTCACAGCACTTCAATTGGTGTGCAATGTTTTGATCTTATTCATATGGATATATGGGGTTCATATCATGAGCCAACAAGCAAAGGGTATAGATTCTTTCTCACAATTGTGGATGATCACAGTAGAGCCACTTGGACTTACCTTCTCAAATATAAGTCTCAAGCGCTCTCCACACTTCAATTGTTCCTCAATTTTGTTTCTACTCAGTTTGGTGCTCAAGTCAAAATTATAAGGTCAGGTAATGCATTAGAATTTGACAGCAAACCTTGCCAACAGTTCTTTGCTGATCAAGGTATCATTCACCAAACTTCTATTGCTAGAAGACCTCAACAAAATGGTAGGGTAGAGCAAAAGCATAGACACATTCTTGAAATCTCTAGAGCCTTGTGCTTTCAAGCTTCTCTTCCTCTCTCATATTGGGGTGATTGTATTCAGACAGCCACATACATTATAAACAAACTTCCTACACCTATCCTTAACAACAAAACACCTTTTGAAGTTTTGTTTAAGCAAGCTCCTACTTATGATCATATGAGAACATTAGGTTGCTTAGCTTTTGCAGCCAATCCTCACCTAGACATAGACAAATTCCAACCAAAGGGGGTACCTTGTGTTTTTCTTGGGTATCCCTCTACTCAAAAAGAGTAAAAACTGCTTAATCTCCTCACTCATACCACTTTTGTGTCTAGGGATGTAAAGTTTGAAGAAATTATTTTTCCTTTTCACAAAGATGCTTCTACAAAATACATGCAATCTGTTCCTGTTCCTGTTCCTATGCCTGCTCCTCATACATGGAGTAGTGAAATTGAAGTTGACATTGAGCATACAAACTGTCCCTCAGGTCCTTCCACTCCTCAAAATTGCTCTCCTACTCAATCAACCACTGCTATCCCTTCTTCTGTTCCAAATCCTACTCTAAATCCTACTCCTACTCATACTCCTGCTCCTAATCCTACTCCTGTCCCAATAAAGAAATCCAACAAAGTGTCTAAGCCTCCTGGTTGGTTGTCTGATTATGTCACTGCTATGGCTCATCTCACTGCTCTAAATACACCTTCTCCCATCTTTTGTTAATCATGTTACATCTACCTCTATTCCATGTGCTTTCCAATCCTATTTCTCAGGTCTTAATGCTATCCTTGATCCTACCACATTTGATGAGGCTGCCAAAGAGTATACGTGGTGTACGGTAATGGATGCAGAGTTGAGGGCCTTAGAAAACATTGGAACTTGGGAAGTGTGTGATTTGCCTCCTGGTAAACATGCCATAGGATGCAAATGGTTGTACAAAACAAAGCTGAATGCAGATGGTTCTTTGGATAAAAACAAGGCAAGGTTGGTGGTTCACGGTTGCAGGCAGAAATATGGGGTGGATTACAAGGATACTTTTGCTCCAGTGGCTAAGATGACCACAGTTCGAGCTCTTCTAGCATTAGCTGCTATCAATGACTGGATTACATGTCAAATGGATGTGAGTAATGCTTTCTTACATGATGATCTAGATGAGGAAGTGTATATGGCAATGCCTAAGGGTTATGTTGGTAAGGAGGAGTGTGTGGATCCTCAAGCAAAGAAGTCTCCAAAGGTGTGCAAGTTACGTAAGTCTTTGTATGGCCTAAAACAGGCCCCAAGACAATGGTTTGCCAAATTGTCCACAGCTTTATGCAAATTTGGATTTACACAATCCAAGGCACACTACTCTTTGTTCACAAAGTTTATTAATGGAAGTTGTGTGGTAGTGCTTGTTTATGTAGATGATATGATCATTGCTATAGATGTGTTGAAGCAACAGCTTAGCTCAGAATTTCATATGAAGGACCTAGGACAGTTAAGATACTTCCTTGGTCTTGAAGTAGCTAGAGGGGATCAAGGGATCTTCATGTCTCAAAGAAAGTATGTTCTAGATCTGCTTAAAGAGACTGGTACGGAAAATTGTAAACCCAGGAGACTTCCTATGGATTCTCACATCAAACTTCATGTTGCTGGCATGTCATGTTCCAATCCAGATGAATACAAAAGATTAGTGGGCAAGCTCATATACTTGACAGTGAGATATAAGTTATACAATGTAGCTTTTGAGTCAATTTATGCATGCTCCCACAGTAGATCATCATACTGCAGTGGTTCATTTCTTGAGATATCTCAATAAAGCTCCTGAGCAGGGTATTCTTCTTGCCAGTTCCTCAGCTGCAAAGCTCACAACTTACTGTGATGCAGACTGGGCAAGTTGTACTACTACAAGGTGATCTACCACTGGTTATTGCATTTTGTTAGGCACATCTCCTATCACTTGGAAGTCAAGGAAACAAGGGGTTGTGGCACGATCATCAGCTGAGGCAGAGGACAGGTCCATGGCTATGACTACCTGTGAGATTACTTGGTTGAAGACTCTGTTTAAAGACTTGGGACTGAGCAAACTAGATCCAGCTGAGCTCAAGTGTGATAACCAAGATGCTCTTTATATAGTGGCTAACCCTGTGTTTCAGGAAAGAACTAAACACATTGAAGTTGACTGCCATTTTGTGCGTTATAAGGTGAAAGATGGTGTGATTATTCCTTCATATGTTAATACTAAGAGTCAAGTGGCTGATGTGTTTACTAAAGTTCTGAAGCTCAACATGATCTTCTGTTGTCCAAGATGGGTGTTCTTCCTTGCTCCCCACACCCATCTTGAGGGGGAGTGTTGAAGCAAGTAGTTGTTTCTATTATTACAAACTAGCTTCTGTTAGTTAGTTACAACTATAGTGCTGACATCATCAAGTTGTTAGAAGGTTGCTAGAGTTAGTTAGAAGGCGGGTAATCTGTTAGTGCCTAATTCTCTTCTCCTTCTTTATATATAAATAGAGCCGTGATGTATTATGTGGCTTAACACAAAGTAATAAGATCACAAACTCACTTGCTCTAAATTCTCTCGTTCTCTTCTTTCTCTCTTTTCAATATCCAAACACATCAAAGAGTATCAAAGTCAACAAACTAACCAAAATATTTGATTTATGTTTACTTCTGATTCTTAGTGAGTACCAGTGGTATCACAAGTGTTATGATGGAGGAGTTCAATGCAACTCCTTCCGCACCGAAACCCCGACGCCAAGTCATCTTCCAATTTCTCCATGAGGCCTAAAACTCGTTACCCGAACCGAACCGACGTGTATTTAATTTTTTTTTTTTAGAATTAGGGTCAAACTCTAACCGAACCGAAACTATAGGGTACCTGAGTCAAAGTGAGAAATGGGTAAACGAATCCGATTTTGTATACCCCTAATCCATACTATGGACGTGGTTTGTATAAGAAATTGTAATTTTATTGGGGGGAGTTGGGGACATTCGAGATTATGGGTCCCA